>JAAXNX010000242.1:0-37220 GCA_036491905.1 Folsomia manolachei
CAGATAGAATCGCTTGTTCTTTAAATTCGTGAAGTTTCAACTTCCTAACTCAACGGCAACTACCTCAGGCCAACTACTTATTGACCGCCCCTCGTATGTTAACGGATTCCATCCTACGTGCAACTTACCTTCTTTTCAGAACCAATATTTAATTATGCAACAACCTCACGAAATTGTTTTTTACCCTTAGATTGATTTCCAACCATTAAAGCACCAATATATTTTTATTTTCAAAGCACGGTTGTTGCCAATTGTCTGAGCAATTGTCACCCGTAATTTACAAAGCGGTTACATAAGTTGGACTTGAGACAGAGTTGCATTTTTATTTGACATTCCAAACCCTCGGGTTCCAGAACTCCTTCAAGGGCCCCACAAATTAATGATCTCTTCGCTCAACCTTTCTTATTGTCACGCACGTTTTGGATAAGACTAGGACCCTAAACCCAACAATTTGGAAACAATGTAAAAGAAAATGCGCCTTTGCTGTCATGCATTAAGTAGAAAATACTACTTGTGCGTTTGTCAGTGTCAAATAAATCTAAATTGGAACGTTACTTGGATGTCACTAACTGACTGTGGTCATTTTCATTTCTACATTCAACCCAGCCACACAGGAGACGTGATAAAAAGACAACTTCATTATTTATTTCAATGCCCAATTGTCCATACCTTGTCGTTTCTTCGTGTCTCTAATCATTACCTTAATCACGAACTTCGTTTACCTACCTGAAGTTGGACACTTGCTCATTTAGTTTGGAAACAAAATTAAGGAGGCATCTTATCCAACTTTTGTCTCAGAGTCAAAACATGTCAAATAAGAAATCGGATGGAAATTGGTTTCGCTTTTTATTTCCATGCTTCAGGGCGAGTTTTAGTGTTATTATGGTTTGATTGGGGTTCTAAGTTTTGAGTTTTCTGATCTGAATAAATGTTGTGCTTGGTAGAAACTTGTTTCAGTTTTGGTATAGACTTTGTTCCACGTATTTTTTTGGTTTCGATTCTTTTAGAGAACACGACACAAAGTCTTTTGTTTTTGGGATTGTTGTGCTTGGATCATTTGTTTTGGTTCTGCCTGTCCGTATATTCAAATCACTCCAATTAATTTGAAACGTGACGTACCACTAGAGGAACATCAATGTATCTGGATACGTCCATGCTTGGAGTTGATGTGGTTTAAAAAGGATTGAGTACATTTGTCAATTATGGTTTCAAACAATTTTCAACCAGGATTGCATTTGCATGCACAGAATTCATTCCCGTTCACTTGTTCTGAAGATGAGCAGAGTTTTTACGAAAACTACTCTTGTTCATTAGAATGTGTTGCAGTCTCAGTTTGGCTGGCAGTGGATGCATGCTCAGAACATAAAAACTGATGATGATGTAAAGATGTGGAGTGGTTGCCATTGTTGGCGAATCTTCTATTCTTTGACAGACACCCGTTATTGTGTTCCCGACACTGACACTGCTCAGTGGGAGGTGGGTAGCGGGTTTTCTTCCCGTCACATCTTTCTAGTTTTTGAATTAATTTCATTTGAAGAATGAATATTTCATGGGAAATCTGAATTCCGCTGTAGTTTTGCTGAGAAATACAAATTGTTGCCAAAAGGCGAAACGTGCAAGTATTTTTCTATGTATGCTATTCATCTTCTCGGTTGAAAATATACACCTTGAATACACACAGATGACAGACATCCTTAACTTTAGGTTTTAGATGACCTTCTTTTTATCTATATGCTCACCAAGTCAAGTATGATATTGCCGTAATTTTGTGTTCTGTCTAATTGCCTAAACTCAAAAGTTGAATCATGATTGAAAAATAAATTCATGTCATAATCCCGCTGTTTGTTAAACTTCTTAAAGTTCGAAATAAAGTGATTTGGCTGGCTGGTGACAGGAAAATGATTTGTGAAGGGTTGGCATGAACGGGTGGATTTCTGCATAAGCCGCTAATTGTTCATGAATGTTAATGTTGATCCCAAGGGCCGTGTACTTTGCGTGTTCCTCTATGTCCTGGTCTTCTTTATGACTTTCTTACTGGACCACTTAGCTCTATCAAAACAAGAACACAGTTCTCATGGCTAATGACTTGTTTCCAGCTTCTGTTCCCTTGTATTCTCATCCAACTTCAAATGAACCCTTTACCACTGTAAGTTAGGTGGACAGCAGTCGCTTCTCCTATTTAAGGCAGTTAAACCAACTTCAACAATTATTTGACCATGTAGTTTCCAAGTCCTTTGTTGAAGAGTCAACAATACAATAGGTTCGCTGTGCTCCATTATTGGAGTCATTTTATTTTATAAGAAAAGAACAGGATTGTCTTCTGCCCTGTGAAATGCACTTTGGTCGGATGACTTAGAAAAACAGGTTCGAATCTCAAGTATGAGTAGTGAACGTTTAGTTCTCTGTAGAATTGAAGGCAGAAAATGATTTGACGTCTGAACAAAAGGCAATAAGAACTTCAGCTTTGGCTGCGAGATTTAGGCAGCCGCACAGCAAAAACGATAATAATGAGGACTGCAATTCTTGCAATGCAATAACAACAATCAACTAACTCGAGTCCAAATGACCACTTCTGCAACAAGTTTGCCACCTGTTCTTACAAATTTGAGTGCTTTTTGTTTGTCACTTTTGAAATTTATTTTGAAATGTTTACGATTATGACGAGAAACATGACTTAAAAATTAAAGAATGCATCCATCGCGTGCAATGAAATGAGTTTGCAAATGATTTCTACGTCCACTACTGCTCTGGTCAGGTCTTCGTCACCCACAGCCTTTTGAGATTATGAATTTATGGCAAGGAAGAGCAGAATAAGAAAGCAATATGAGTTAGGGTCAGCTAACGAACTTGACTACTGAAATTTTTCTAAACTTTATCTTTCGTTAATCTCAAGGAAGGAAGATGCAATTTTCTCAATTTAATATACACAATCTTGTGAAAATCTTTGAACAAAAGTCGTAAATATCAGTCCAAGTTTTTTGTCGTCCAAGTTTTGATGGGGATTTTGCGTGTTGGATCTGGATGCAGGTCTGCTAAATTATCTCATGAGTTGTACCATGAAATGCTTTTAAATGTTGGTCTATTTTATTATGAAATTTTTTGCCCCTCCCAGACACTAATGTTTCGAAGAGGGATGCGTGGTTGTTTAACGACTCTGTATTCTAACTCTGAGGATATTTGTATGGAAAGTGCAAATGTCAAATGTATGTCATGTAGCTTGTTTCATATTAAATAAAGGATTGTCCACAGCCAAGCCAAACCCATTTTGTCATGTTGACTTTGTCGTTGATGTTGCTAATGTTCACTTGAGTTGACGTTGATTGCTCTGACAAAATTTTCAGTTTCTTTAAATTAAATTGTGGGTATTCCAAAGGTTACAATGAGCAGATCTCTGTTGCATTGTTATAAATGGGAACCTAAAGAAAAGGCATTTGTTTATACGAAGCTTTGGTTGATACATTGACAAGTTTACATTTTTTGTCGCATCCAACACTCAAACGGCAGGGTAGCATCAAAAGACGAATAAACAAACAAGGGACACGGGCATCGCAACAGGTTTCGCCTATGAAACACTAGAACAACACATCCATTGGTGCCTTATGATTAAAACAAAACACAACAAGAAAAGACTGAATTAAAGGCTGAATTGTTCTGTTCTGTTGTCTTCCACAATTTACGGGGAAAGATAAAAATGTCACTTTCTCAATTAAAGTCAGTCATCCCACCCCGCGTGTAGGCGAGGATTTTGGCATTGTTTTGATGAAATAATGAATATTATTTGAAAATCTTTTTACAATTCCCATCATAAAACCAATATTTTTATTGGCGTACTTTCCACTTTTTTGCCATCTTCGAAAGAGTTTCACAACAAAACTGCAATTAGGAAATGACGAATCCTTGAAGAACAAACATAAAAATATAATAAGCACTTTGTGGCTCTTCTTGGTTGGTCTGTAGGGATAAGCATTGCGTATTTACATGAATTTACAAACTCTAACTCCTCTCATTGAAGCAACTTAATAAAGCATGAAAGTTGTTAAACACGTTGTAAATCATGTTGATATCTCCTGGAATTTCATGTTGATTTCCTTGTTGAAGTCAGCATAAAGAAAGGCCCACAAGGAGACGTCGAGATCCTAACAATGCCTTGGCATCCTCATCTCAGTCCCCGTCTGAACGGGGACAGATGCACTAACAATGACAACTAGCCATACAATTAATAAGCAACCTGGGTTGGGCTGGATGAATGCATGAATGAAAACCAGAATAGGTTACGATACCATCTTATTTTATTCGGTGGAATAAATGTTCATGTAAATATAACCACTTTTACTTTGAAGTGGCTAACCATCCGAAAAAATTTTGTTGCTGAGAGATTCTGCTTAAAATGCCAGAAAACGACGTGATGTTGATGATGTGAACAGCTTTTGATTTATTGCCTCTGCTTGAGGTACAGAGTGGAAATTATTTGATAAAATGTTTTGTGGTGGAGGAAATAAGTGAGTGGAAGCATTTTAGCCGGTCGAGCGGAGCATTTGTTTCGTTCACGATTTTCAAGAGATTCTAATGAGTATTTGTTTCATGGTTTGCAGATGTCTTCCTCAGCCTGGATGTTGGAACGGATGGATGACTGCAGTGATTGTGGGGGTGAGTTTGGCAAAAACTGCATTTGCAAAATTCGTAAAAATAACGCTACAATTAGTTAGTTCGCTAACTGTAGCTCAAAAATTAAATATTTGCATACTTTACAACAATAGGTCCTCCACCACTGTTTCACTTGCCTCCTCCTCCCATTCCTCCCGATCTTCCCTGCGATATGGAGATGACGTGCCCTTCCATTCTCAACGTAAGTTTTACAAGATGCACCAAAAATTCAAAGCGACAAATTTTTTTAGTTCCTCGTAGTATAAAAAAAGCCACAAACTATTGCCATAAATTACAGACGTGGTCAGAGGAAGTGACGTGCATTTTAATTATGTCTTTACTTTGCCCGATGCTGTTGCATTGTCCTTTGAGTGAGACTCTTATTAAATGAGGTGTGAAGAGACTCAACTCAAGTTGACCATCCAGCCTAATCTTGGCTAGTGGTTTTAGATCTTTTTGTTGACTTTAGATTTTCATGTTATTCACACCTGTCCTGCCTGAATTTACAAAAAAAAGTGTTGAAGTGACTTGTTTCGATATCTTCTGTATCACTCCACTCCTTTACATGATTAGGTACGCTCTGCACTGCATTTTAATCGTAGCATGAGGCTTGATTTTCATGGATGAATTTCATGGATTTTATGGCTCAAATATTTCTCCCTTTTAAAATGATGACTCACACAAATGTTTGAAAGAACATAGGAAAAAATATTTATAAAAAAAATTTTGGTTCAATCACAGATATTTGACCTCACTTGGCAAAATCATTTCTGGTTATAAAAAAACATCATTTTTGCACTTGTCGAGTAAAAAGAAATTGGATCAGATCACGTTGATTGGAAGCTGATTGGAACCGAAAAGCCGACAAGTCATTACAAAACTAAAAAATTCATAATTGCAGAAACCAACTGGTAGTCGTGATATCACACTGGTAGGCTAGGCCAACTAAAAATCAAGACTAGTGGGAAACACAGTTGAAAGTAATTCTTCAGATATTCCTCCAATTACACCTTTTAATTGCTCCTGAATGCTTCTTGTTACATAAAAATCTGTCGGATTACCCTCGCACGACGTAGTTTCAAAGGGATCAGGTTGTCAAACCGCTTAGAATTACAAAATAATAGCCTTGTTTGTTTTGTGGCGTGGATAAAGTAGAGATAAAGATGTAAATCTTTAGGAAATCGTTAAGAAATTTGAAACCAAAATGTGAGGAAGGAATGGGGAGTCAGATTTCAAAAATTCAAATTAAAGACCATAAAATCTTGTCTGGGTTCAGTATAAGTAATCTGATCCATAGTTAAACTTTTGCTTTTCTCTGGTAAGATGTAAGCCATTGATACATATTTATTTTTTAGTCTCTCAATCAAAACTGGAACGACTTAGTTCCAAGGGTCAGTCACGGCAAGGAATAAAAGTTCCACCTCACAGTTTAGCAGTTCATAACAAACTTAATGCCATGCCGGTTAAATGTAAATTCATCAAATTATCATTATTTGTTGAATATTTCAGAGTATTTTGCCAACAAGTCGTGTCACGTTTTGTAGATTATTTCACACAATCAGCCCCTGGTAATGATTGTCTGATTGGCTTTTTTTACCCGCTGGTGAGGCAGACTATGGTTAACAAAGTTATTACTTGAATTGACTCTAGAATTATCCTGTTAACGTGAGAATAAAAATGAGTGTTTTTAATAGGCGGCCGATTAGATTATCTGCGGTAGCCAACTACCGCACCTACTTAAGAATACAATGCGGATCCAAATTGTCCATTCTTTTTTGTATGCATCATCAAATCATTATCCGGCCGGGCATGCAATATGAGAATATCATAATTGCTTTGCCCTAGGACATTTCCATCAGCAACTTTCATCAACTCATTTTTTTCTTTGGTACTTATTTACTCCGAAAATATTATGCACACGAACACCGCGTTAGTGACTTACTGCATGACTTCATCGCCCAATTGCTAAACGAACAATGAAGGCAGTGAGCAATCATGACTCAATTTTGCATGGTCAATTATCCGACATGGCATTCGGCTGTATAATACTTGAGGCAGTAAAGAAATATGAAAGAGCAAATGTTAAAGATTTTTTGGAGAAAAGAAAAGTTATCATATTTTCCATTGATGACGAGATGATTATGATGAATGTTTTTATTTTACGGCGTGGTTTTATACATTTTTAACTCTTTGTTGCAGGTATCTGACGCAGAATACAAACGAATTGGTTCCTTCCCATCGGTGACCGTCATCGTGTGTTGTACCCTGCTGTCTTTTTTGATTCTACTCGGCATTGCTGCCCTTGTTTGGAAATACATGAGGATGAAGTGAGTCTGAACTAATTGCTGATTACATACTAATTAAGTTGTGTCCTACACTACATTGGATGACAGCTTGATTAATGTTATTTACTTCGTCTCACCATCTCGTCCAGCATAAAATGCAATGTGTAACTCTTTTATGTTTTGCCTTAGGAAAAAGAGGAAGGGAGTGACTCAAACCAAAGATTTTGACCATCATCACCACGGACCAACGATGATGAATGGAAATGGCGTTCTTTATGAAGATCTCAATCTCACTCATGCCAGACCACGACCGCCCATCCAACCACCGTCTATCGAGGTATTTAACCAGTAAATTCTAAACTGCATTGCTGACTGACTTGACTAAACCCACATTCTTGACATTCCATCCTATGCAAACGAGTCTTCTTTAATTTATTGACCATTACTAAATGAATTTGATTTACAGATGATGGACGTTACCCACCAAACCATGGGATCCAATGGAATGATGATGAACAACCCAAAGATGGATTTTTCTTACTTCTTAAATCCACCCCCAATCTATGAAGAACTTCCTGATCACTCTGACCGAAACGGGGGACCTTCGGAGGACGAGTTTGCAGAAGATGAACTCAGCGTCATTGACGTTCCCGTTAATTCACAAGATGGCACCGACGCCGTCACGATGGCAAATATTATCCGCTATCAGAATCAGCACTACCAGCAAACTGGGGGACGAAGTTCTGGCAAAAGAGCGCAATCTCTGACAAGAAAACGTCCACCCCGTTCCTCCGGTTCTGGGAGTGGAAATGGAAATGGGCATGGCGGAAATGGAGGCAATGCTGGGAATGGCAGTAATGGAAATGGAAGCTCCATATTCAAGTCACAAAGAAGTTTGGATCGAAGATCGCGAAATAATTTGGTCAACTCTGGCCTAACAATGGGAAAGTATAACCATCAAAATGGAACGGCCACAAATCCTCGAGGATATTCCAAACAGCAACAGCAACAGCACATGGGAGGAATGGATGATAACAATATGCTTATCTTATCCAATCCCAGCAATGGAATGACCATGAAAATTCCTCCACATTTGGTAGCCGTACTAACGGAATCCTGTAACGGAGGAGGTCGTCCTTATGAAGTGATCCCAACCAGTCTAAGTGGGGGTCATATCATGTCCGCCAATCCCTCGGGAGGTATGGTGGTCAACAGCAATGGTGTTCTGGTCAATGGAACTGGGATCTATCCTAGTTCTCGAAGCAGTGGTAGCAGTTATGGAGAAGGAGGGAGTAGTTCTAGTTCAGCAAGAATCAATCCCGGAGGCAATTCGATCGAGAGCAGTTCATTTGATTCGGGAATTGGACCCCACTCCATTGCCAGTACGTTTCTATTCTTATATTACAACAAATTAGATAATACTTGAATTTGAGTAACTAACGGAATTATGGCTCATTGTTTTCAGGTTTCATAAATTCTCCTGCATACGACCAAGCCATCCTGACTCCATCTTACCCGTTGAGTGCATATGAATATGCCACTTCTGGTCAACCCATGAATGCAGCTCAGTATCTGAATTCACAACATCCAAGCTTCAGAAGATTACGGATGTCGGCAGCGGATCGAGATCATCCACTCAACCCCATGTACTCGAATCATCTTTTAACTTGAACTCGTATTTGAGTCATCTTTAAGTTTGTATTAATAAGTAAAGAAAACAAATAGTATTTTGAGTCATTTTTGTTTTAATATGTTCAAATGATTAATTTAGCACTAGGCTTCCAAAGATTATTCTAATGACAGCTATTTAGCATATGATATCATACATTCTAGACATAATTAATACATTCTTTGGAGGACATTACGTTATTGGTACACATCCAAGGTATGCATATACCTATGTATTATTAAAAATGCGGTTACATAAGTTGCCGATTATGTAAATATCTTGTTCAGTCAGTCATTTTCTAGGCACGCTAGAAAACATCGTCTCTTCTTTAACATTTGCACTATGTAATATTTTCAGGTTTTACTAATTAATTAGACTTATTCAAGGCACTGCTTATTAAGATACTAATAATAAGTAAATAATTTCTATAATGTAAATGAGGAATTGCATGAGCATTCCTGGGGTCGAAATGATCAAGAAAAAATAGCTCCAGGATGAGAATTTTACGTAGTTTCTTGACTCTTTGTGCGGCTTATGGGCTGTGCAAAGGAGTTCAAAAACCGTGAAAATTCCCCTGGCAAGCTTGTAAATATATAGTTTTAATTAAATAGTCTCTAAATTAATTAACGGATATTACTTCTGAATCTATGTCTTTTGTCTTGCTCTCGTGTTCTTAAAACAAAACTACATTGGGCTAACTCACATTTGTCTTGAATCTAATATTTCTAATGCATTTAGATCACTTAACAGTTAATTTGGATAAGGGAGTATAAGATAAGATTAGAATAGTACCGTGACCTTCCATCGTATTTATCTCCGGATGAGTATAAGTGGCGGTTTCACCACCCAACATTGCAGGCAAAACATAATATATCCAAAATGTCTCACAAATCAAGAATTCCTCAGAGTTTTGGTATTGTGGATGGCATTTGGATTTGTACATAGTAGTCATTAAATAATTAAATAACTTTATGTACCATCAACTATCATCACTTTATAGGATTTGAAAATATTCTGTTTCAGGATCGTATTTCGAGTACATGAATCTCTTAGAATCTCTGCAATAATGCCAGTTTTCCATGTTTCAGCTCTTACTTAATTCCGGTTAATATTCCTTGTTTATGTCATTTTATGAAATATGTGGATGAAAATGTAACTACATGATAGGTTACTGTTAATGTAGAAAAGAAGTAATGTAATGCTAACCCCCATATTACGTAGAAAACCTCTAGTCTGAATTTTAGTTAAAAAGTTTGTTGTTTTAAAGCTTTTACTTAAGTAGAAATTTAAATATTTTGTAGTTATATCACATTTTTTACTTGATAACATGCTTTAGTGCTATTGGTTGATCGAGATTAAACAAAGTTTGAATCTGAAAATACCAATCTCTGATTAATGACGTACGTAATTTGTACCTTTAATTAAATTATTAGCAGCTACCATTTGATATTTGTTAACAATCCAAAAGTTGCATTTAATTCGAGGACGGAAATAAAATATTGCTTAATAATAATACAATTTTCTTCTTCTCCATTTTTTATGTGTTTATTCAAATCTCCATTCCAATGAATTTTGTTTTACTCTTAATAATGGCCTCCAAACCAACTCACTGACAAGAATAAAAAATATTTACTCATCCCCATTTCCTTAACTTGAGCAATTTATCACTGGAAACAAATGAGAATGGAGATTCATTTATATTCAGTACTGTGGTGGAGAAAGCATTTTTTGTTGTCCAAATCCTAGAAGCTGAGAAATGCCATGAATTTCTAACAATATTGTTCTGGACGGTTGAATTTAAATTTCGTTTTGGCAATGTAACATCTGCACGAGTCCAACGATGCGAAAAAGGTCCTAAAACCAGAAAATTTGCAGAGAAAGGCCATTGTTGTGTGTTACTTGTGTTTTTGTGCATACACAAGAAGTCAGTTGTAAAGAGGATAATATATCAGGAACTGGATTGGTAGTTTGTTATGCATTTATTATTATTTCCCATAAACACAAAGAAGTGAATATGTGGCAGTGGTCCGGTGAGTAAAAAGTGCTTTCATCAGCCCATTTTAATTTGAGATAAAATGTATTAAATGTAAACATTACTCAGTCTTGACATTGGTTGATGTTTGCTGGACCGTGATAAATAAATCTTTCCAATGTTTGCCAAACTCACTCACAGATTTTATGCTATGGTCTGAAAATGACATCCATTTCCACACCCACTCCTAATTCAATGTATAAAGGTTTGGACTCAAATTCTGTTTTTTGGCGTATCTTCATTTTATCATTGTATTTTATTCAAACGTACCAGTTTCTACTTACGCCTGAAAAATTGTTGTTTACCAACTCTCATTAATTTCGACGCATTCTTGCAAAAGTTGTTGAATCACTCACTCAATTTGCACATGCTATGTAGTACAAATTTGTACACCTCCCACACAAGTAAATAATATTGAAATTAGGCTGCCTCGTTACTCACTTGGCAAATAAAGAGAAAATACACATTTCCCGTATTTATTCAATTCTGTACATTTTCATTACAGAACTCCAGCTCATTCCGGTATAAGTCCAACTTGGGAATCGGTTTAAAAAGTCTGTAAATTCTGGCGTGGCCGTTGCAGGCGTCATATCAAGAAAAAGACCGGATTGTTGGAGCCTGGATTTTGATGGTTGCTTCCCAATTGGAATTAGGGCTGAGTACCACGGTCATTTGAGGTGGGCCCCGGAATTCAAAGGTCAAATGGCGAAAATAATTCACTGCTAGAAATCCAACATTCCGGTATAAGTCCAACTTGGGAATCGGTTTAAAAAGTCTGTAAATTCTGGCGTGGCCGTTGCAGGCGTCATATCAAGAAAAAGACCGGATTGTTGGATTTCTAGCAGTGAATTATTTTCGTCATTTGCACCCGAAATTTGTTCCAGGTCAATATTGATAATCAAAGGTTCCTCCTCGTAACCCCGTCCATGATAAATGTAGTAAACTTTTCGTCCTTTCCACCGTTTGGCCCCTTCCCGTTCTACGGTAATGTTGTCCGACAGTGCCTGGATTTTGATGGTTGCTTCCCAATTGGAATTAGGGCTGAGTACCACGGTCATTTGAGGTGGGCCCCGGAATTCAAAGGTCAAATGGCGAGAAGTGGCAGAATCCGACGTATTCGAAGTAATTCTCAGACTCACTGCATTTTTTAATGAAGGTGGCAGCGAGCCGGGCTGAGGAATCCAGTGTACTTTCCTAAAATTATGTCAAATTCATAAACTTTACTCATGACATTTCCGATAAAGCTAGCAATATTTACTTGATTCTATCCGTTGTTGGCCAAATGAAGGGTTGCGAGCAATACAGTTCTTCACAATTTTCATACTCTAAAATTTCATCTCGTACCAAATCAACTTCTTGAACTGTTTTCGAGAATTCCGGAAATAAATTGTCCGTATCCGCATCCAAAGGCCACCACCAAAGTCCATGCTCAGATTTCCGTTCCGTTCCATTTGAATGATACCAAGTTCTGTCAACGTCCTGTGTAAGAACCGATTAAGTAATAGCAACCCAGTCACTGACAAACCAATTTCTTACTACAAACTTACACAAATTGTAAGTCTCATGGGCGTTTTTTCTTGATAAGGAACTTTCCCCAGGAAGCCAAATACAATCATAGGATTGAGAAGAAAGACACTCATGAGTAAACAAGTCACAATAATTTTTTTGTCATAATTCACAAAAAGAGAGACAAATCCCGGAACTACAAGGATGGTGATGAGAGCAGCGGAGATAAGTCCAAAAAATAAGTTTCCATTCATTTCACTTCCAGCTCGGCCCAAAATTGGGACAAAAACGTCCGAGAGAATGAAGATCAAGTACGAAGACATAATCAATGGAATTATTTCCCCGATTATCATGTACGTAACCATTATAGCTTTTGGCCACCCTGGAAAAATTAATAAATCCATGCTACTCAATAGTTCAGTTAGTTTTTACCTAAATACGCACCTCTCATCAAATATTTTGCCGAAAACCATCCAACCATGCCAAAAAGTAGCGGTGGCAAAAATATGTAGGCTCCTCTTGTAATCCATGTTGAAACAAATAGTATAATGGCCAGTGTCAGTTTTCCAGCGAGCCAGGCATCCGATGGGGAAGATCGGAGACAAATTGAATACGTCAATATTTGTGTGATCATTGCAGGGAGGCCAAAAAGTATCAGGGCAAGACTCGGATAAGAGTAGAAAGGCTTTGGATAACCAGATCCATTCAGAANGGCCAAAAAGTATCAGGGCAAGACTCGGATAAGAGTAGAAAGGCTTTGGATAACCAGATCCATTCAGAATCACTGCAACAAGGGCTGCCACACCGATTGATGCTCCCCATGCAAGTATTGTTGATCCCAAATACCAGGCATACAGTAAGAAATTTTTAGGTTTCCAACCTCCTAAATATGGGTCAACCAATAATTTTTACAAGTGGCTTGGTACCAGTGATCTGCAAGTCTGGGTAGCAAGTTTTACCAAATAGAATGATGACTGCAATACTTGCCAGAGAAATGATTACGTTAACAATTATCCCAACTGTGTTGGAATACGTAAATCATGAAACTTCCGAGGAAATCATAAAAAACCACTTCACTCGCGGAATTTTGTTCTTTAGTAAAATCATAGTTTCCCAAATACTCCACCATAGCTAAGGCATTGTCCCCCATGTGTTGCAATGAGCCTGGAGGAATTTCCGAGAGCTTATCCCATTTTGTGTGATACACCTTATTAATTTAATAATTGTGTAATTTATTTCAAACTTATTGTTACTTAAACAATAATTTTGGACTCACCCAACCATTCTTAATAAAAGCAATGTCAAGGCCGGGAAGGTCCTTGAAATCCCTAAAAATACGGAAATCTGTGTCGCTGGGTATCAGTCCAAATTGGAAAGCTTCCTCTGCGAGAACGGTGCCAAAGGGGTGTTTACTTTTTCGATAGGCCTTTAACAGCCAACCCGTTTTCACATAGTTTCCCAAATACTCCACCATAGCTAAGGCATTGTCCCCCATGTGTTGCAATGAGCCTGGAGGAATTTCCGAGAGCTTATCCCATTTTGTGTGATACACCTTTGTTAAATTGTAATTGTTTAATTTAGTTCTATTTAATATAATTGTTAAATAATATTTCTTACTCACCCAACCATTCTTAATAAAAGCAATGTCAAGGCCGGGAAGGTCCTTGAAATCCCTAAAAATACGGAAATCTGTGTCACTGGGTATCAGTCCAAATTGGAAAGCTTCCTCTGCGAGGACGGTGCCAAAGGGGTGTTTACTTTTTCGATAGGCCTTTAACAGCCAACCCGTTTTCCCAGTTCCTCCTGCACCAGGCATTTAAGCACATTAATTTTGGAACCATTATGGAACTTGATACTAAAAACTATGAGACACAAGTACCTCCAGTGGCTTGAAATAGAATTTCACGACCTCCGCCCCCGGCACCTTCCAAATTTAAGAAGACGCCTAAATTTTGCGCCCAAGGATGACCTAACTCTGTTCCTGAATCATTTGTCTTTCCAGCTACAAATCCATGTGCACCTTGAAGTCCTAACTCTTCTGCTCCATTAAATAAAAATATGATTGGGTTCTTCAGGATTAGGTCTGATTGAGTGGATAGTACTCGTAAAATTTCAAGCATTACTGAGCAACTTATCATGTTATCTGTGGCTCCTGAAGGTCATAAAACATACAAATAAGAGTCATGTTGCGATTTAACGAGTATGGAATTATGCCGAATTTCGGACCTGGACTTCCTGGTTTTGTATCGAAATGACAATTTAGAAGGATTCCAGTATTAGAACGATGAGTTGGGTCGCTGGGTTCCAGTTTTGCCACGACATTTGCAATCTGCAAGAAATCATTTGGGTTATCATTTTAGAGATGCGTTTTATAACTTGACGCACACTACACCTTTGAATAACTCGAAGTGCTTCCTTCGTCATCATCCAACCAAAAAGACCCCGTTGGCCTTTGATCTTCAAAATCAACCTGATAGACAGAACTCGAGTTTTGCTTGATTTTATCCAGAATGCTCTTAAAGTTCTGGACGGTATCCACATCATTTGCAATACTTCCGGATACTCGAATGCCTACAGCGGTCATATCGTGCAAGACAGAACTCGAGTTTTGCTTGATTTTATCCAGAATGCTCTTAAAGTTCTGGACGGTATCCACATCATTTGCAATACTTCCGGATACTCGAATGCCTACTGCGGTCATATCGTGCAAATCTCTTCGAGCCCTTTCTTCAATAAACCTGCACAAGTACAGCTTATTTAGTTACATACATGTTTCAAAGTTGTTTAATTCCTGGGAAGTGGACCAAGGATGCAAATAAACTAGTTGCTGCTCACCTTAGGGGATTTTCCTCAATGTCAGTTTCCATCAAAGGTTCCGGAAGCCGTCTGTCCATATATTTGACAAAGAGAAGGGTAACGATTATCAAAATCGTGACAGACATCAGTGTAAATGAACCTGAAACTTGGTTTTTTTTCTTTCGATACAAGGAATCCTTGTCCTCTTCCGTATCTTCATCTTCACTCAAAGGTTCCTCCACATTCACTGTTACATTTTTGTTAATATCTTCGACAGCCTCATTATTTGGTCGAGAACTTTCTCTTCGTCGCTGTCTCATGCTTTCACTTTGAGATTCTACAGGCTCCGGTGCCATTTTGGACCAAAATCCTTGACTTTGTCGCACCGGTGAACTGACCTTGTTGGATTTGGCTTCAAATATGAACTAGAAAGCAATTTTTCTATGTCTGCATTTATTGCTGTGCCATTTAATTAAACATGCAGATTTGCAGCTGCTACGGATTTAACAAAATTCAATTGTGGGTTGTAAAATTGCAGATAAGGAACCCAATTGGGTGAAGAAACAAAATGAGTTTCGTGTGTTTTTCATTACTTTGATAAGGTGATAACGCGTATTCAAACCGAGATAAGCTCGTGCAAGCAAGATTTAAAGCATTCGTTTATAAAACTGGCATTAGTCAGCTTTTACATGAATGACTTGCCAAATAATTGTACCAAACAAGGACGTGGTCAAAGAGTCATTTTCACAAATTGAGCGAATTTACTATTTTTGGCCCGTACCTAGCTACAACTACATCAAATATTGAATGAAGAGCTACCATTTCTTGGCAAGGCCAAGTAGACTCTGGATTTTTTGTATGATTATTGCCTAAAAGATTGGCTCCACAGAGAAAGAAAGTTGTCTGGTTGGTGGACTGGACAGGAACAATCATATTGGTAAATGGTATTTGATGCGATGTGATGGAGAAAGTCGTAAATTATGTGGATGTCAACTCCACAGGAGACAGTTGGACGTCTCTTCCTCAGTCTCAGTCCTTGTCTCCATTACACGGAAGGAGTAGACGTATAAGTAAGGAATGGAGAATGATATTTTATTTTCTTCTCATATTCAGGCTTGGTGAAAGCTTTTTTTGATTACATCTGAGCTCCCGAAGTTCCTCTCGCCATCCTCGATCTTCTTCAAGTCACTCACTTCTTGGTTGGTAATATTATGATTCAGATTCACCGACGTCTGCTAGGAGCAACCACCCACTCAAGGATTCGTACATTTGGACATGACGAGATAATGTAATATGGTGAAAGACTGCTGCGAAAAATAAGTTTCCTGTCCCAGTGTCAATGATGATAAAGATATTCCCAGTCGCTGTTGCATGACATGTAGAAATTTATTAGGGCTCACGGGACCCTGGCTGGGTTGTACATAGGAGATATTCATATATAGCTTATTTCCTGTGCTATACAGATATTCCAGCAATCATAAACTGTCTATTTTTTAAGATGCCCTTTTCCGTTACTTGGCATGATGGTGGTAAGATCCCTGAACTTGATTCTATCTTGGATAAAAATGCAATATTTTATTTTGCAAATTATTTCAGGAAGCGCCGGTAGTAAAGGGCTCTTACGATGCTGGCACAATTGAATCAAACTTGACATAAAATGGCAGTAATAAATATGATCGTCAAAATTTTATGAGGAAACAAGTTTGAGTTTGTAGTTTCGTCCTGTAAATTATATTGCAAAAAATCTTGACTCTGAAATGTATAAAAAATTCTAGATGACCTTGACACGGAGTGAATCAAAATGATAGGCAATTCAATAAAGCAACAAAAAGATTCATCCAAGGTCAACTCTCAACCATGAAAAATGGACGCTGTTCTGTATCAAGGGCACGTCAACGAAAGTTTTGTGAACTTTTTAATCTTGACCCAGGAGATGGATTTTGTGGATTTTGAAACCATTTGAATGAAATCTGTGTCAAATTTTGATGAATTTTTTTAAATATCAGACGTATGATAAACGAGAATCTCTGTTATGCTTGTTTCCATTGTAAGAAATTTTCCTCACCGCATTTTAACTTTTTAATCTTGACCCAGGAGATGGATTTTGTGGATTTTGAAACCATTTGAATGAAATCTGTGTCAAATTTTGATGAATTTTTTTAAATATCAGACGTATGATAAATGAGAATCTCTGTTATGCTTGTTTCCATTGTAAGAAATTTTCCCCACCGCATTTTACTTCAAAATTTGAAATTGTACACGTCCCTCATTTTTGAATTATAATTTTAATAGCTGTCAACCATAAATGGCTTTTTGTCAGCGTTTTAAAATTTGCAACTCGGTCATCCTACATCATCCCTCATCCATCTCGTGGATTATCGTTTCGCAAAACGCTGAAAATTCACTTTGGTGGTTATCCAAATATGTTTGAAGTGAAAATAAGAGTATACCTGCTTACTTTGCTGCTCCAGTGAGTCATGTCCTCAAGAAAATTTGCAGAATGAGCAGGAAATCTGGGGAAAGCAACTCAACCATTGCTCCACACTCTTCTGTGAGAAAATGGCAAATGGTTTCGGGACTGTGGTGTTTGTTTAAGATAAGCGATATATTTTGGCAAGTCAGCAAGACTGGAAATCTCTCGAGCCGCTGAAGCGATAATTTACGGACGTCGTTTATTTGTACATGTACAGATTTGCAGAAAACAAACAAACATTGCAGATTTTGCAACATCTAAATCTAAATTTACCACCCTTGGTAAAACAAAATTTGCAAATTAGCAAATACGAATAATTTAAGAACATGATGCATAACCCGACTCAATTCCCAGGCAAATAAAACAAGAAATGAAAATAGAATGAGTGTATTTAAAATTGTTTCCGAAGGGCGGCCACTATATTCAACCCCATTAAACTCAAAGAGCATTGGAATGAATCGGCAATTTACTCCAAAGTTGGCAAGATGTGTGATGTAATGGGTGTTTCTTCATTGCAGTAAAATGTCCATTCCTTCATATCATATTCACGGAACGAGTCGTTTTCCAATTCTCATTTGATATCTCTCATAATTTGGCACACATACCTTTTTCATCCTCCCTGAGTTTAGAATCCGGGCGCAAATATGTAGAACAACAGACATGTAAAATAGCTAATGTGTGTACGCATACGGATGCATATATGAGAAATAGAAAGTACCCCACCAAGTAAGCACCTTACTAAACACCCACCCCCATCATATCACACTGGATGATATCACATTAATTCCATTTCTACATTACATTTGCCATTTCATTCGGAAGAATTGCCACAATATTTCTACCCTGAGCCAACTAAGGAACTAATAAACACAGTTTCAACTTCGTAACACACACCCTCTCAAATTCATCCTGTCGAAACTGAATATCAACCAACTCTCCATCCTCTATTTACTTCACCCTGCTTTACTGAATAAACAAAACCTGAAAATGAAACTCCATATGCAACATAACTCTGGAAAAGAACCACCCAAATCGAAAAAGTAAGTGATTGAAGGCTTCTTCTGCTGTTGCTGCTATTTTCTTATTTTGCTGCCTTTGGCACTAAAAAACTTGCTTCCCTTCCCCTTCCTTCCTCCCATGTCTCATTCTCTGTCTGGGGAAATATTTCTTGGCAAAATTGGTTCATAAATAAATATTGCGAGAAGTCAATTCACCCAGTTCTAGTTCATTCATTCCTATAAAATAAAACAAATGTGAGCTATTTTCTCCTTTCATTTGGAAAAGAGTAAAGTATTCAAGGAAGGGAAAGAGGGCAGGTGCGGGGCAAGGGTGGATCGAGATATTTTATAGGAATAGGATGAGATTGAGGCTGTGCTGGGATTGGAATGTTCTTATAAATAACCCCGTCGCCAGATGCTGTATATTGGGAGAGGATATAATATAAAAAGCCTTATTGGACCGTAGGTAGTCGAGGATTACTGCGAAGTAAGTGGAAGCTCAGGTAATATTTTGTCGGGCTCAAATTTCCATTTTGGAAATGATGAGTGGCTTGAAGAATTTTAAATTTATGGCAACAATTTGCAAGGGAGCAGTGTTGGTAATCTGGCGGAGAAAGTTGGATAGGGAAGAGTGCTTACATTCACATGGACCATCCCATATCCTGTATATACGTACTACCACCACCACAGCCAGAAATGATTGGGCATTCGATGAACGAATAAGGTCGGTATCCGGTCATTTATCAAGTCTACTTTGACTTTGGCATAGAATATCTTCTATCTAGCGGCACAAAAATAAAATACCACGAAAAATTCTGGAAAGGAAATGTAATCCGGATAGTTGTTGCTTGTCCATGTCCCCAATTCTTGGGTTCAATATCTTGTGTGCCGTTGTAGACTGGAATCATAATATATCAGCATCGAATGGAAGGGGGTTGGTTCAACCAACTTGGTTGCAGGAAACGAGACTATCATCAACTTCTTAGCTTGGTCTACTCATCCAGTGGAGAAAGTCAAGAACAGGGTTACGAGCCGTATCATCATTCAGCTTATTGAATTCTGACTGAAGCTGAAAGAGCGTGATCCAAATTTGAACTTTGACATAAGTAAAAAAACCTGAAAACTCGATGATTATTTACTGACGCTTAGCATCATAATAATGCTCAACGATGTATGAATGAACACGGAATGCATGTCCTCGTATTGTGGATAAAGTAGTTTATTAATTTTTCAAATAATGCTGTAGACGTAATCTGCATTGAATGTCATCTTAAATCTATTTTCCCTTGTAGCATGATAAATTACACCATTTCACATAATCCATCAGTAAACTGTTCATTAATAAGGTTACTTTATTTATATGCACTTATTAATACACGAATTATAGTAACTTTACATGTAGTTGAATATTTGCAGTCATTTTTTTACATTACAGTTTTTATCGAATAGTTTGTGATTCAAACTCGATTTCGTTACAATTACTTATTTGCTAATGTTGCATTACAGGTCAGTGTAATAATTTATTATTTATTATGCAATAATTTTTTGCATGCAAGTTAGTTTAGAAATAGAATATAACTCAGCTACAGTTACGTTAAATAGCACAACTAAATCTGATTACTTTGTAGATTATACTCGTATGTATTCAAAAAATTGATTCTTTTAAAACTACATACAACTCGTACATATATACAGTTTGTTACTTATAAATGTGGTAACATTCATTGGAACTATTTATACGTGGTTGATTGTATTTACCATAAATTATACTTTCTCTACTGTTTACATCGATTTATATCTTCTACGTAGGTAGAATTGAGACGCAAATGATATTAATTTCTAATCTCAATTTGAAATATGAATGAATGGTTTACTTTTAAAGAAAAAAAGTGAAAACAACCAAAGGCCCATCATCAATTCGACTTTTTCAACGAGAAAACGTGCAAACAAAGTATGCTGTCGGAATACAAATTAATAATGAGTTGACAAAAATTGAGTAAATAACAATCACCAAATAAACACAGTAAATGTTTTTTTTTCACCACCAACGACCACCAACTAACGCTAAAACAAACACTTAATGACTCCGGATTCACATGTTCCTTTCATATCAACACAAATTTAGGAGTTTGACAAATAGTTAGCGTCAAAGGAAAAGTTTATCATCAAAGAGACTTTGTAATTGGATGAACAAACAACACTCGAATTTTCAGAAGTCTGCCATAATTCAATAATTTCCTTTGAACGAATAAAACAATTCGGTTGTATGATGGGTAAATAAATTAGGGTATGACTCCCTTTCCAACTTTTATTCAATTGTCGTATTTAATTTAAATTTCAAATTACCTGTATTCAGAGCAGATGCAGAGTTGGAAATAGACATGACAAAATCTGTTATCATCCTTCAGACACAACATCTCTAACCAGGCGCAAACAATCGCCAACGTGGACAAGAAATGAGTACATAATTGTAAAAAAAACCTTCCACGATTCCTTTTCCTAAAAAAATAATCTGGATTAAACAAATAAGTAGTCAGTTTCAAGCACCTACTCTGTGATCAGAATGAACTCTTGCCAGGTTTTTATTCATCTTTGCTTTGCAGAAAGTCGGAAATGCAAACTGTATGTGGCACAATAACAGAAAATTGGGATGCAAAACTAGGCAAAAGTTAGAAAGAAAGATGTGGAATTCATTTCAAACAAGATGACGAACTGAGTGAAAGTAAATCCTTCCCAGTCAAAGAAAGCTTTTGGATTTTTGTACGAGAATATGGACAGCGCAAATATTGATTACATTGCTTTTCACATAAATCGCCATATCCTTTTTGTTTGGGATTCTCTCTCCACCAAAGAAGAAAACGAATGGAGTAAAGCCCAGCATGAAAAAGAAATCCAACGGATTTACAGAAATCAAGTTGAGATTGAATATCAATTTTTTTTTATGCTCCGCTCTCCTTGATCTTATCAAAAGAATCAAAGTCTCAACTCGGAAATATGTAATCCTAGGAGCTGGGATCTTAATCTTTCCTTATGCCGTTGTTTTGCAACTTGCTTGCTACCCACATTTTGGCAAATGCTGTCAGAATAAACCATAGTTTATGCTTTTGATGTTGACAGTTATTTCGTGGTGAATGGTAGTTAGTGGTCGTGGGTGAGTGATTGTCGTCGTTAAAAATAAATTTTACTTCTAGCTGAACTATTCTTTTATTCGAGGATATTTTGATAGTTTTCATATTTTTAAAAGCTATTCAACTTTAATGAAATACAGCAACCATTTAAACCTGCGCAAAATTTTTTTCATGTCCCAGAACATGAGCGTTAGACTCCGAGGTCCAGACCGTGGTTCATATGTAGCTCAAGTTTTCATTTTTCAATTTTCAGACTCTGAGTTGGGAGATTGAAAATCAGACCTGTAGAGCACAAACAAAGCCATTTTTAGTTTATTAAGTTTTCTCTCAAGCACATATAATGCTGGAGCTGTTTCATTTTAAGAAATTGAATAAGAATTGATCTAACTCACCATGAGATTTTCTCTAGTCAACTTTTCGAAAGAGAAGACGCTACCATATAACAACCAGTTGGGGTCCAATTAAACGCCACCCAGGATAGAACCCTTCCCTGTAGAGAAGCCACAAAATAGATTTAATTTAAGGATTGATCACATTACGATTTGTTGAATACAGCAATTTGTGATAGTGTTAAAAACTGCAATTGCACCCCAATCAAATTGACTCATGACGCCCTGTTGGGCACGTTTGTTCAATACAATGTCAAATAGTTCATTTAAACAATCTTTTGTCTGATTTAGTCGTTCTGGGGTCTGGAGTTTATCTAGTTGTGAAATGATATCTAGCAAAAAAATATAATTTTACTTACCGAGATAAATCCGTCAAGGACGCGTTGATGGTTTGGCGATCTTGACCATCACACCGCAGATCTTCCCTGAAGTAAACTACTTGGGATTATTGTCTTTTATCTTATGATACAGCCACGTTGTATATAAATCTTTATAATGCTACTCATTTCAGCAGACTTAGTTTAATCAATGTTTACACTTTTACTGTTCCGGCGTGACCTTTGATAAGTCACGAACATTCGTTCATTCTTACGCTAAATAATTCTTAATCACAAATGTACACTCATTACGTTAACACCAATAGAATAAATAATTTGTGACAAACACGTAATGTGTTACATATTGTTTTTACTTTTCTAAAGTGGAGAAAATAATTTGTGTCACACTACACAAATAGTTCAATCCGCAAACAAAGATTCGCAGCTCATAGATGGGGATCACATTTGGCACGACCTGCCAACAATTTTGTATGAGCAGTTGCTGTTACAGGTCGCAGGTTGTTTTGGAGGGTTGACGTGGATGACTTTGAGAAATTACGAATTTGGCTTGGTGAACTTGAACAGTGTTGAGTAATTGGATAGTTTGTCACAAAGACTTGGTTATGATGAAAAGATTTGGCGAGGAGAAAGTGGAGTAAAAGTACCACCGTTGTAATTATGTAAGCTCTGACATCCTGGGTTGGCGAACAGGCGGAATGCATTGCAGCCTGCTTCTCACCTGAAATTTGAGACAAATTGATAAAATTAGCTTGGTTCTCAAATTTCTAAACTCTAATTCTAAGGTTATGGACAAAAAATTACTTCAAGGTTTTTATGTTCCTAGTTTTTTTCTAACATTACAAACGCTGTAGTGCAAGTTACCAAAAAGTGGTGATGAAAGAGCCATATTTTGTTTTGAGTTTCCAGTTCGTTTGTGCTGACAAAAACTACTACACCGCCCCAAATTCAAAGAGTGTTTTTCAGATATTGAAGCTTAAAACTAGACAGTCTTTACAGGTAGATATTCAGCCAAAAATAAAAAAAGACTTCAAGTAAACACAGCATTACACCACAATCGCTCTTTGAACTGTCAAAGTGTTCAACTTGCTTCACTTCACTCGCAGAGCTGATCAATTCGAATTGTATTCCAAACATTTATTTTTTCCTGGGGTCGCATTAACTTCAGCTGCCGACGTGTGGCAGGTGTGAATTTGGTTGAGAATGAGAAGATGTTCTCCTCTCTCAAACCAAATTGATCAAACGTGTTTTTATTGCTTACATATTCCGAACCGTGTTTTTTCTTTGTTCCATTTTCTTCTTGATTCCTTACTTTCTCCCCTCCTTCCTCTCACAACCAGTAGACTTTAAGACTTTGATCCTTGTGCAAAAGGCAAAAAAGAACCTTCAAATCTGCATTCCTTTGGAAAGTGGGGCGGTGGTGGAGGCTCATGTAAGGGAGGGATGGGTGAGTGTTTGTTGGAAAATTGCTTTGCAAATTCTGCATGTGGAATTCATCGCAGGTGCTACTTCCACTATCAGTATCTAAGCATTGGCTGATTTCGGTTGCAACATTCGTCAAATAGTTCAAAGGAAGTCGGAAAATATTTCTCTGCTGGTTCGCCAACATCTTTCTAATCCTGTGGCTGTTGCAGGGTGTGGTTGGCTGGGCTTGGTTTATATAATTTGGAACCCAGTCCCAGGAAGCGGTTGGTGAGCAATCAGGTGCTGTTTTCAAATTTCAATTCAAAAGGCACACTGGCTGACTTATCCTATTGGCAAGCGTCAGTCTGGGAGGATTTTGCAATATTTGGCATATAAAGATCCGGGATTCATTTGTAGATATTCCGGTTCTACTCTGTTTTCAAGTAGCTTATGGGATAGGTGTAGAACACCTTAGCAGTTTATTCGATTTCTTGACTTGGAAATGTTAATGACAAAAGATGCCTTATAAAAACTTAAAATTAAATGTAATCGACGTACCAACTTTGTTTATGTTTCAATCAGTGTCCCAGACCAAAAAATCAAGATTTATGTAACCTCTTTAAATAAGAATGGAGCGTGTCAGAGCATAAGTGAAGAAAGTGCTTTTCCTAAAGAATTATGATGACAAGGCCGAGATGAGAACAAACAGCAGCTAAAAATAATACTTTTGTCTGGATGAAAATGCTTCAAGAACGCCGACATTGAACGTCGACTGAATATGATAAGCTTCTCCCATACTGCGTGCATATGACTTGTGCAAAACTTTGAAATTTTAAGGCAACTTTGTTTTGTTTTGCTGTCCTTTCATATTCTTGTCTGCACCCAGCCGTCTGAAACTTTTAAACAAATTGATGACGAAGCAAGTCACTACCCATTCATTCTTTGTAAAAAGAATCTTTGAGGTGTTTTTCGTACATAAAACTTTATAAAAAGGTGTATATTTTGGTATCCAAATGCCTGCCACATCTTCAGTCACAAAACAATTGAAGTACGCCCAAAAGCAAAACAAAAACATTTCACAAATTACTAACCAAAACTTTGTCAAGTAATGCAAAAAAATGGCTGTTCCTTGATCTTACTGTTATAAAATCAAACAATAAAATTTAGCACATAGATCTGACTTGGAAAAAAGTTTCTTCACATTATTCTGTCGAATGTACATTTATGCTACCAACATTTTGATGACCAACTTCTCACATTCTGCTTTTTTGCAATACAAGAATTATCCCAGTGAATCCTTGTAGACTACATTTGGTTGTTTTATTGAACAACTGAGTTCCGCATCTGAGTGAAAGATTTCCCAGAAAAAAAATCTCTCCGAGTGCACAGCCCATGTATAATGTCACTGTTTAAATCAACTCAACTGGACTGGAAACTAAACTCTTGTCTTGTATCCATCCCTCTCCGAGACGAGGACGAGACAGGGCGAGAAAGAAAAGGAAATCAAGCCAAACAGTTGAATTGGAACAAACTGGCGTATGCAAAAATGTTCAAATGATAACAGAAACATTTGTCAGCATTGGGTGAAGAATCTCACACCGAAGCAAAGTGAAATGCACTCAAGTAGTGATTTCACTTTCACTCCATTTTCCTTTTCTCTTGTTTTCCAGATTTGCAGAAGAGTCCAAAAGGAGAAGAAATGTGATCCCAAATAAGTTCACAGATGCACGGGTCCGGAAGTAAGTTCTTGGTTTCCCTACTTTAGTGCAGGACTTGAATAATACAATACAACCCAGATTGTAATGGTTGTCAATGTCTAAGTCCGCCGCAGTCGTCAGTGTTAGCTTTAGATTTAACTGTACAAGAATGGCTGTGACTCTGCATACATATACCAAACATCAGAGCTCTTTTGGTTGGATAAATCCGTGTCAAGTCAAATGTCAACTTCTCAGAGGACGACTGTCACATTCCATCCCATCCCGGACGAGTTTTGCAACTAGGCAGCAAGCCCAGCAAGCACTTGATCCCTTTGCCTAAGCCATTTTTCTTTCTTCCAAGAAGGACTACATCAATTTCACATAAAACATGCCATCATGCAAAAAAGTTGCGATATCATTTCATATCCTCCTTCTTCTCTCATCATATCCAAACAAATCTGAAGCTTGGATTTTAATGCCGTTCAGTTCGTTGGATCCAATCCAACCAAGCTAATCCCATAATGTCGGATGGATTTTGTGGCTGCTTCTATTGCTCTGCCACTGCCACTTCACAGCTAGAAATGCAAATATCGGAGAGAAAGGAATACTCCAGGGAAAAAAGCGCCGTGTCTTGATATTCCTTGGCGTAAGGGACATAAAGTGAATAGCTGTGTTGATTTGATGCTGAGTGTTGAATTGCTAAGTCCCCGTCTTGAATTTAACATTTCCTTTTCCTTGCTGACGAAATTCCACAGAGTGAAATTTTCCATATAAATAGAGTTGTGGAGGAGGAGAAAAAGGAAAGAAAAACCTAGCCAATAACCAGATAAGGTAGTTGTGATGTGGATCATGAACTTAAATCAAGCCACTTTTTTTAACTTTACAATCGGATTCTGCAAAGAAGAGCTCATCTCTTTATTTTCCCTCTGCTCAGGTGTGACTCTTATTCCTACTCAAGGTTGGGTGGTAGGATAGGATTCTGTAAAGGAATGAGAAATTGAGGACTGTCAATTGTGACCTTGTTTGCTCACTCGGGGAATTCAAAATGTAGAGAAGGTAAGAAATCATACAATTGGAATTTTGGTATTCGCACATTGTGATCGGGTTACGGAATTTGCAATATTAGAGTGGATTTAGATATCAACCAACCAACACCACATCCTCCTTTAGATCACTATCCAGTGCAGGAAAAGTATACAGATTTTCTTGGTATTAAGATCAAGGGAGTGGGAGGCCTATATCATAATCCACTTTGTGCTCGGTGTTATTAGGAACGATGTTATCATTGGTGGCCTGGCCTGGATAGTCGTTCATTGGTATTTCTTTTTGATGGTGTGGTTTTGATGTGGTATTCCGTAGTGAGTAGGTTGGTGGTTTTCTAGCTCAAGTGAAAGTAGTTCCTTTTTACTAAGCTGGTTGCAGTTGGGAGTGGTGCTTTCTCACATTACGCATTCATGATTGCTTTCTCCAAACGAATACCAGGCCAAACTAGGACTAAATAAGTACAGGCAAAGGAAAAAGGAGGCTAACTAATTCTTTAAACTTTGCCGTGAAATAAACATGAAACAAACACTTGTACATGACAGAATCTACCACCTCGTTTGCTCAACTACGCAGTTCTAACCAAAAATCGTGGTCTCGAGTACTTATCTTAAAGATACGACTTGCAAAATTAAAAATTTTTGGTTTCAGTTTTCAGTTTCAAACTAACTAAATCTGGAATTAAAGCATGCAGTGAAAGCCTGCAATTTACTGCACTGCTTAAATGTCAATAAACCCTTCTTTCTCCTTCACTCACGTTCCTATATAACTGTAATACTGAAATCTTATCATTTCTTTATCACTCAAAGCTTAGTCGACTGTACAGGGACGTGTCTGAGATGGTGTCAGATTTCACAATCGAATCCCGTGCAGCTACCTTCACCTTTCCGAGACCACAATCGAACCTTCAAACAAAGCTCAGCTATACAACCACAGAAGACATGTTTATGTTATCCTAAGTTTGTCCCACCCATGCCAATTCTTTCTCATTCTCACCTTCTCCTCGATTCTGTCTTAACATAAAGCACAAAGAATATAAAAAATCGTTGATCCACAACTGCCGTCACCAAATACGCTATTGATAACCGTGGTCAATGACCACAAAACTGACCAAGAGTCCAGTATCTGGACCCAGTCAATTCCTTATTGAATTATTCGCTCATGAAGAAAGCGGCGTTGAGATAAAAAGAAAATCGAAACGTGTTGAATTTGAGATGAAACTGAAAATGAAGCTAAAACTACTCACCTTGTTCCAGGACGTGTATTTTAACGGATGCAGGGTGTGCGTTGTGGGGAGCACACTGATAAGTGCCAGAATCTGAGCGGACCGCTTTCTGGATAAGTAGGCGGCTCACGGTGACCCCTTTTGACTTCTTCTCCGTCACCAGACTCATTCCTCCTCGAGACCATTCAAAGTTCACTATCTGCAAATCAAATCAGCTTATGTGATATAAAAATATAAATGGAACATTCATTATTGTCATTTGGGATTGTGAAAGGCACACGGTATACTTCTGAACCTACATCATTATTTTATTATATTTGATTGTGCAATACATACAGTATTTTATGGTAATCTTGTACTGAAACCCACTTTCATTTCCAAAGTACACTTTCTAAACTATTTTATAAATTAAATTCATACAAATAAGTAGAACAATTTTTGTCAATTGGGAAAATGGTCCGTGTTCAATTCTAAGCCTCTAACTCACTTATAGGACAACTTTAGCTCAAAATGTAATCACTGATTTACATTCAATGTTGCAAATTTTAAAGAGCAGTTTTCCAGAGCACTTGGTCGAAATGTGGTTTAGCTTTTATCCAAGCTGCCCTCGCTGATTTTAAATTTGTAACGCGAAGAATGCTAACCAAGCCAAAAAACGAGGTTATGTTGGATTGGATTCAGACTAGGTAGTTTTACCAACGATTCCTAGAAAGCATACATCAGCCAGCCATACAACAAAACAACCAAATAATCCACAACCCATCCTGGATCCTCTCCTCTTTCCACTTCATTCTCAATTGTTGTCCTCATGTCGCTTTATTGACTTCCTCTCACTTTCACTCAATCTCCGCCACTTTACCCGGTTTTTCAAATTGCTCCCAAAACCGGACCGACTTTTACTTGCCTCCACTCTAAAAACTAAACTAAATCCACTCAACAATGATGGGTTGTCCATAGGCCGTGTTTCTCCAAAGACATTCATCACCCTCTGCACTCCCTCTTTGCCCACAATACCTGTTTGTCACCCAAAAGGCTGATGCACTGTCCACACCCTTTAGTTTCATCTCCACGAATTCAGAGAGCATTCCCGAATAGAAAGCAAGACCATGTCCAAGTTGGAGGACTCTGTAGTTCCTATGTTGTCCATATTTATACAGCCACTCCCCAGGGAGACTTTTTCCTATTTCCTTTTTCCTCCATCTGTTTCCTACTCGATCTATCCTCTTGTTCCTCCATTTTATCTTTTAGACTGTGAAGTTATTACATGCTTTCTAACCCGGCGAGGGCTTGCCGAAGGGTTACAAAGTTGCATTGCATTGAAGGGAGAAGAAAATAAAAATTGAGAATATGCATACCATAATAAAAATGAAACTGCAAATTCTAGCTGCATTTTATAAAAAAGAAATAACATGGACAGAAAACTAGAAGGGAAACAAATAACAACTTTTTTCAGACAAAAAGTCATATCCAACTGCTCTGCTGACTGAAAAGCATTATCCTTCGCGAAAAACTTGCATTTTCCTAAAAAGTGAAATACTATCCGTAATAAAAGTAAAATTAATATTCAACTCGCTCCCTAAAATAAAGTACTGCATCCTGATATTTATTTTATGAAGTATTCAACATAATTTTATTTTCAATTTGATCCTTTTTTAAATGAGAGCAAGTTAATAAGATGAGAAATTTGCGTAATAAATCCATTTCCCCAACTCTCGCGAGAATATTCATTCACGTTCCCGTCTAAATTGAATTGGTCATCATAATCATCACCCATTCATTCCCGTTGACATATTTTCCATCCATTCACGGAAATGGGGAAGAATCATATTAAAAAAATAAGTTTTTACTTTTCAAAATTTAACGGCATCATAAAAAGGTGAGCACTCAATAGCTTCCTGTCATCAGTGCCCTGGAGGAAAGTGAAAAGTAGTAAACTGCACCTGCCCAGGAGCAATTCATTTCAGTCCGTTTTTCATCAACTCCCATTTTCAACCACTTTTAAACCCGGGCGGAAATAAAGTTGACACAATTTCATCTCTGGTGTCATCCTGTCCATTCATTGAGTCAGTTGGTCATTGTGCCCACCCACCAGTGTGGACTTTGGTTGACCAAAGTCCTTTCACTTTTTTCACGCCTTTTTGTTTTCTCTTACTTTCTCATCCATAAAAGAAACCTCTTCTCATTCAACCATTTCAACTTTAGACCTTGCCTGGCCTGGCCTCATGAATTCAATCAGTAAACTCAATTCTCTAACTTATTTCCTTCCCTTGCCTTGACTGCTTGCCCTAGTTTACTTTCCTTTCACTCCGTCCTTTTGTAGTTGAACCAAGTGCTGGAGTCAGAACTTTAAAACGGATTCCTTTTTCAGTTTCTTGAATAGAGAATCACATCCATTTAGCAAACAAATGCATTTTATTGTTAGTGCACAAGCCGGGCGGGAGCAATTTGTTAAAATCAATGGAGCAATTAGGAACACATACACTTCTTCCGGGCTCAGTTATACTGGATGGAGGAGAAAGTTTTTGTTGAGAAAGAGATTGGAAAAGTTTGGGAGAAAAATCCGGTTTGATAGTTTCAACTAAGGAGGAAGCAGCAGTTGGGAAAACAAACGGTTATTTTTATCCACTCATTGAATGAACCATTCACGACACTTACAAATTAGACAAGTGAAGTGACACAGGAGGGAAAGTGAATTTAGGGAAAGAAAAGAAACAAGGGTGGCAATGAGTGCAAAGGAAGGAAGAAAAAGTAGAAACTAGTTCGTGACCAGGTGGATGATGTGGATTTTTAGGACGTGGAATGCATCCAATCACGCCATTTCGAAAAATGCTGGTTGGCGAAATTGTTAGAGTTAACTGATCTATACTAAATCCCATTCCAATGAATGATTATGAGATGGCATAACTTTCTTTATTTTTTCAAAAATTTCAAAACGTTAATAATGGATGATTTAGGGATACTTTTACTTTTATTTATGCACGAACTTACCTTATCAAGTCTAAAAATCAAAGGAATTCGATCATAGAACAAACGACAACTATGCAGAAACTAGTTCAATTGTCCACTTGAATAAAATGTCAATCTGATCATTTTTCAAGTGATTTTATTCAGTTCAAGGTCTCTCATTTTGACAGATATTGTATGCAAAATGTCATTTACCTGTTAACTATGAGCATCTGCCACTTTTCTCAAAGAATGAAGCCCTCGAAATGAAACAGAGTTTGCACTTCTTGGCACTTCATTCTCACTGTTTACGCTACTTTACAATATTTCGTCATTCAAAGGCAAGCTTAGTCAAGTGCTTCAAAGTTGGTGGATTTTTCGCATCCCCCAACGGAGTAATCAGTAGAGCTCGAGCCTTGGCTTACATCAAAAGGGCGTGACTGGGGTGTAAATTACCTCAAGTTGCCTTTGCCCACCTTCTCTCATTTCACCGAAACAAATTCAAAAGTCATACGACACCCGGAATGCCAACCAGACACTCCATTTTATGCCCCAGGTCAAAACTAAACTGGGCTAAACTTCATCTCATGAATAATCAAAGTCGGAATGTGAATTGTGTCAAAAGCATAAATGGTGTTTTAAAGTGTACGTAACAGCAGGGGTTCAAGATGTGCAAATAAAATCACGTCTGTCAGAGGTATTGCATCAATATTTAAAAAAATCAAATTCATGGAACCTTAACAAAGAAATATGTGAATGGAGTCCACAGGCATTTTCCCTAGTAATCTGGATTTTATTCCTTCGTGTAATGAAGTAAAATAATTTCTCGATTCCACTTCAAAGAGAAAATCTTTACCAAAATCCTCTCAACAGTGCAAAAAAATTATACTACAAGAAAATTAGATGTACTAGTTGAACTGTTGATAGTTGGATTTTTTTCGAATTTTGTGAAAACTTCAAACAGCTTAAAAATACAGGAAATTAACAATCACCAGAATATTATCGTAGTTATTTTTCCCAGTTTATTACATATAAAAAAATCTAAATTTGTTTAACTTCCAGTAAAACCGCTGTGGTCTGACGAACTTGACTTTAAAGACGGTTGCTGACTTTGGAGAAAGTCATGAGATTTTAATGAATCGGATGTTAGGATTTCGGTGGGATTAGAGTTTGGTAGGGTTTTAATTTTGGGAACTGCATGATGCAGCCAGATTAAAAACTTATATCCGCATAACATTTTTCCACACAAGTTGGTAGGATGACAATTAGTTTTCCGTTTAATAGGAGCAGACAGCGGGATTGGATTATATTTCCAGCAAGGGGTGCAGCAGTGTTCTATTGGGCTTAAACATTACTAAAGATTGCATATTCTTACCCTAGAGTTGTGTTTCCACAGAATGTGTTTTGGTGCATTGTCTGTTGCGTCCTCCACGAGGCAGGTGAGGTTGATGGTGCTCCCAGCCTTGATAAAAAGTTCCGAGCCCCGTCCATTCAGTCCTTCTATATGAGTTACGGGTTCTGTAATTCATAAAAAATGGAGTTTAGTTAGACAACGAAATTTGATTAAATTAATAAGCATCTCTCTTCTCTCATTTTTTGTTGCATGCAATAAATCTTGACAGCAATTTGGTCAAAGTACTATGATCCCTTTGCCAATATAAATAGGTCGGTTGGCCCAGTAGTTTGCAACACTTGTAGCTGATGCTGATGCTGATGTCCAGACTCAAATAATATTTTTTGATTAGTGGAATAGCTGACATAAAACTAGATGACAGTTGAGGGTTAGTAGTAGCAGAACAACTAAGAAAGAAAAGAGGGACAAAGTTCCAACTCCCAACCTTCTCTTGCACGTCTAACAGTTTCTGAGTTAAGTTTGCTACCAGTTTCTGACTGCTGCAGTGGAATTATGGAGTCGCAGTGGAGTCGTTAGACGTAGAAAAAAATGGATGACTACGAACAATTCAGTCCAGCCAAGTTTCATTCATGTCGGAGAGGGCAGAAATCTGAAGGAAGCGGAAACAAGGGAAAGGATTCCGGAGGAGCATGAAATTCTGTTCAAAATTTCTCCAACTTTCTCTTCCCGGTTGGTCTACTGACATAATTTTCTCCTGACCAAGGATCCCATGCTCTGTTATACCTTTTGATGGATGCAACTTTTCCGAATCTAGGTCCATTTCTAGCCTTAGGAAATTTTGTATCAAATTGAATTGAAGGAATTAAATAATGTGGTGGAAAGTTGAAATCACATGAACTGCTCTCCCTTCATGACAGAATACTTTGGCTGTTAAGCTACATATAAGTAAATGGCTCGACCATTGAAATTAATAAATAAAGTTGTCCTGTCCATTTTGAAATGCAAAATTCATCAAACCAACTCCCTGGAGGGGATTCACAAAATTTACGCATACTGCTCCCATTCCCAACTTTCTCTTTTCTTTCTTTCCACCCAGCTTTTTCCGGACTTAGCTCTGCTCACATGAAATTGCTCCTCCATTAATCTTCCTATCGGTTGACAACATAAATTGCGGGGGAAATAACCGCAAACCAGGTTTTACCCGTGTCAAGTAAAATGTTGCATTTATAAGTTGTGTGAGCTTAAGTGAAATGTAACGTATGTGCTTTGGATAGGATTGAAATTTTTTCACAGGAATGTGTAGTGAATTGGATGAGTGGAGCATTAACATTAAATATTGTCCCACTCCACAGATTTATAGGGTTGAGTGAAGTAGGTTTTTTCTACTTAATGGTTTTATTTTTACTTCAATTCTATTTTAATACCCTCCAGCTCCTGCTTGTCGCCAGGTCGGTTAAAATAAGGACACTTTTATAAATCGAGTATAATACTTTTACCATATCCGTAGCAAATTTAGCTCAGCTTAGAAGGAGATGAGTTGATATTCATTCCTTCTGTTACCACGAGCAGACTACGAAGATAAAAAAGTGAGACTGGGTCTGGGAATAGAGGAAATATGAGAGCCAAGTCCCTTAAGGAGGTCTCAATCCGCAAAGTTTTGCCATCAAATCCTCAGTTTTTTCTACTTAATGGTTTTATTTTTACTTCAATTCTATTTTAATACCCTCCAGCTCCTGCTTGTCGCCAGGTCGGTTAAAATAAGGACACTTTTATAAACCGAGTATAATACTTTTACCATATCCGTAGCAAATTTAGCTCAGCTTAGAAGGAGATGAGTTGATATTCATTCCCATACGTTACCACGAGCAGACTACGAAGATAAAAAAGTGAGACTGGGTCTGGGAATAGAGGAAATATGAGAGCCAAGTCCCTTAAGGAGGTCTCAATCCGCAAAGTTTTGCCATCAAATCCTCCCGCCCTTGTCATTACACATTAGTTTCCAACCATTCGTCTTCCCTTCTCCAAATCCAAATGAAGTCAACTCGTAAAAACTGAGTCTGATTCACATTCGCATTCCACAATACAATCACCCCTTCCACAAACGAAGTTCTTGGAGTGGAGATGGAACAAACTTCATAAAACCTGGAAAAACCTCCTCTCTCGATGAAGACGAAGGAAATGAGATGACCAAACTAAAGTCGGAATAACCTCCTCCTCTCCTTTTCTCCAAAGTTGGTTGAAACTCAAGGTTTTCGGGGTTAGACTTAGACTTGTGTTGTGGTATATGATAGAAATACAGAGGAAGTAGTTGAAATATTGCGGTTTCTTCGACTCGTGCATGCCCATAATGTACGGCGGTGTCAGGAGGGCGGTTGGTTGTCGCTTGTTTATTGCGGCATTTAAAAATTTTCCCAAAAAATTCCAAACATTACTTTCTTCTTCTTCTTTCCTGTGCCAAACTAGTCTCAACCAGGGCAAGGTTCCTTGTTGAGGAGGAAATAAGAAAGTATCCTGCATCACTTGGAGGCAATGGGGCAAAAGTTTATTCATCGTTTTCTAGGATTGAACTCTGCCCTGTCGTCCTTTACTTGGCATTTATTCTCACTTCCTTCCCAACAATAAAATTCCACAAGTCATTCCAACTCTGTTTACGCCATTGTGTGGAGCTAGTGTGGAATTGTGATCATAACTTTCAAAATTTTAAATTCTCTACGAAAATAACGTCCAATTCAGACATGAGTGTATATGGACGTTGCTTTTGGAGTCAATAAACATGCAATCCAAAGTTGACATGAAGTATGACATTTCTCTCTCTGGGTGTAATAAACGTTGGAACTGACTGAGCATGAAGATTAAGTGTACTTCGTCATTCTATAACCGAGGAGATGTCATGAATGTCATGTTTTTTGTTGATGAAGTCATTTTAACAGGGAAAGTGATATTATTACGGACTCCATTCCATCAAAAAGACCAATGAGGTTCATTGCATTACGCTATCAACATCACCAGCCAAATATCTTTTTCCACTGACTGAGCTAGGAAGTAAGTTAGGGAGTGAGGTGGCCAAATTCTGCCTGTAAACGAAGAAAAAGTGCTGAAGGAATCCCAAGATACCAAACCGAAGGAATCAAGGAGAACTGCTCCTTTCCCTTGCTTTCTCCAGAACAAACTTTAAGAAAAGTTTGACATCCGAGTTCAAATTATGGGTTCACATTCATGAAAGGATTACCCAGTTAAGTTCCTATCTCATTGGGTACACAGTTCCAACTCTGGTTTACTTTACTTCAACTGATTCATTGAGCAACCAACCGACACATCCAACATCACCAAAAAGCAATGCATTTTACATCGACTTTTGTCCAAAAAGTTGAAAAACCGGCAGTCAACCGAGTTGAACTTAAAGGGTTTTTCTTACTGTCCTTAAGCCAACAAAGTCACTCCAAGGGGGCAATAAATATGTTGTGAATGAGCCATAATACATGCATGGAGAGCTGGAAGGTGAAAGAAAAGGTGTAAACCATTTCAAAAAATATCTTTCCAAGACTAGAACTACATTAGTTTAAGTGAGTATGTGATTTGTGCACTAGTTCTATTACATTTTAGCACATTTGATACAGTTTTTAACTAAACGAGCATTGGGAGTGATTAAACTGCTTCATTGAATTTGAATGCGTGTGTACTCTGAGAAAAATAATCTTGTTATTTGCATAGTTTTAATCCGAATGCGACATTTTATAAAAACGATATCGTCTTAACTCATGCAAGCAATAATCAACAAAGTTAAATGGAACGCTGTTGCGTTTTGTGATGTGATTCAATTGTCCAGTAACAACGAAATGTTCAATATTTTCTTAGAGTTTCACATTTGAAAAGAAGTCGGACTTTGTTTGTCATCATGGCACGACATGAATGGTCCATTCCGTTCAAAGCACCATTATGTTGGTGCTATAAAAATATTCATGAATGTAATGCACTACTAAACATCAACCTTGTATAAATGTTGAAGTATCCTATTGGGAGTTATACATAATAATAATAGGGTGTGGAGTTGAACCCTTTTCTACTCTTCATTTCAAATAGACTCGGTAACATCGAATCGTAATGTTGAAAATTCTAAATCGGCAAAAGAACTTCTTTGTATGTGAATTCTGGAGCGAATAGTTTTAAATAGCAACACATGAACTATAGCCAAAGATTCGACAGTTTTAAGGCATTGCCATTTTTCGTTTGTGTTGTAATAATTTCTGAGAAATAACTAAAGTGACCTGCAAAGAAGCTTAGATTTAATTTCCTTGCACAATTGACGCGGAAGTAGGAATCTTTCCTTTGAAATATCAAGGATGACTGGACCACGTAATAATAAGTAATCCCCATTTATTTTTCTCATTTCTCACCGAAGCAAAGGAACTCATTCATCCAATCCTTCCTATCAGGTGACAATCGGAGTAAAAGTAAATATTGTGATTAGAAAATGGGATGGGAAAGTGGTGAAGCATTAGCAGACGAAATTAGATCTCGGTCCAACTTTCACCCAGATTCGCTCCACTGATTCTTTTCAATGCAGCAAAAAAAAAACAATTTCACAGAAGGGTCCAATCCATCCTTGCCATTTACGGAAAAACTCATTTGTCGTATCGATGGTCAAGATTCCTTCGTTACGGTCCATCTGTCCCTACCGTATGAATCAGAATAATAACTCAAATATTATTTGATCCAAAAAAAACAGTGCAAAATGACCATTCTCCTTACTAACTGGCTTATGTTTAATTAATTCTAATGAGTGGTTTCGTACAATCCTGTGTAAACTCGGATATTTTTCAAGAGTTGAATTTTTATTTGACCACAGTCCTTGGCCTTATCAGTTTCGGATCAACGACTGCCTGCCTATTCTAGACCTTGCTTTCATTTCATTGCCGTCACTCATAATATTTTACTTTGACCGGACTGGAGGGTGAATTCGCATTTCCTGTCTAGGATGAGATGAAGCCACTTTTTGAAGTTGATGCGAAGTTTTGCGGATGCCATTTCATATAAAGGAAGAGGAGCCCATGAATGATTGATTACTTTGTTGGATAGGAAAGGCTTTCAGTTTGCCCATTGACCAGTCTGGATTGCGAGGAATGTTGGCTGGAGATGAAACGACTTTCATGCTGCAGTCACTCAAATAACGTGGTCAGTGGGTTGTGAAAAAGTGATGGAATATTCCGGGCAACGGTTATGGGTTGTAACCTCTCGCAAATTCAAGATAATTCAATGTCTTAGCTTTTGTCGGCCACAGCGACTCGGATTTCTTGGAAGAAA
>JAAXNX010000243.1:0-37208 GCA_036491905.1 Folsomia manolachei
CTTAGACATTATTTAAATTCTGAAAGATGCATCTTTTCAACTTGTTTCGTAATTTTGAAAATTAACAAAATCTTAAAAGTTGTATCTCACTAATAGTACCTTGAAAAACAATACACCTAATTTTTGGACCATTACCCACAAAAACAAGGAAGTTCTTACACACAAAAATGCATGTCTCGTGATTTCTGATTTGAACACGAAGATGTTATATGTTCCGACTGTTACTGTTTACAAGATCATGGTCAATTGAAATAATTTTTTGCAAGTTTACTACCAATTTGTAGAAAATCACCGAATGCTTGCACTAGACTAGGAACAAATGTCTTACTGATTTCAATCACAGGTAGTTGCTGTAATTTTTTTTATTTCGTTTTTTTTTCTTTCGCTCAAAATGTCAATCATTATTTCAACAATGCGCAGATTTTATTTCAAAGCCCAAGGCAATCATGTGTGACGACCACGAATGGACCGCACCAGATCAGATCACCGACCGACCAGACAAACCAAATTTCAGATTGGACATGGTTGAATACTTTTAATACTTTCCATTTTTCAAAATTTGTGGAAATTTTTTAATGACACATTTCATTCCAAATCTAAACCATATATTTTGCAGAGTTGAAAGTGTTTCTCTCAGCCCTGAGCTTAGTTCGTGGAAAATAATATTTGTGACTTTGTGTTGCGTCCTTTTTTCCAAATCCCGTGTACTCAGCGACCGATAAGAGAGAAAGTCATTTCATTTGGTCGATTCCCTGTTCCCGAAACCAAGTATTGACTAAACAACACACAATGTGTGACAAATTGATAACATGATTGCTATTTGCATGCATGTCCTCCACTCTTTTATGCGTATGTGTGTACATATTCCTAAAAAGTTCCAACTTCCAATCTCAGCAAATAACGTGTAAAGGGAGTGATAGCCATTCATGCATTGGCGAAACAAAACAGATTTTACTCGTTAATGCTTTATTACTGGCAAAGTAATACAGTCGTAAAAGGTAATATAGTAGTAAAAGCAAGACATTTCTCCCAATTTTCTCGCCACTTTTCTTACGCCACTCATTTCTCTACTGTCGATAACACAACTAAGAAAACAAGCTCTAGTTGTTCACTCGTGATGTAACATTATCCCTTTAAAAAATCCTACGCCCCAGCCAAGGACACACAAAACAAATGCAAATCAAACCAAACCTGATTTTACCAATCATATCATATCACAACTTCTCCAGCCAATACTGCATCATATAACCAATTGCATGCAGTCAGAGTAACCTTTATAAGAGCCAAACTAAAAATCACAGCAACAGCTCTTATGAATCACAACTTGTGATCCCATCTAGAAATATTGGGCCCCTTCCCCTCAATAATAAATCCTCTGTATCCAATACAACCATTCAATGGTTACCAACCACTTCACCCTTGTCGCTATATCATGACTAAGGAATAGATGGGATAGCCAATCTATCTGGATGCCGGTTGGTCAAGTGGACTGTAGTAAAATCCAAATACTCTCCGCAGATATGTTTATGTATGCATTCACCAACATATTCCTTAGTCATGTTACAGAGACTCATTTCTCACAGACAGGTAGGTAATAAGCAGGTATGCCTTCCCCAGCAAGTTCCTCTCAGAAAGTGAAGTGTCTGTAATATCATTTAAATATTTCTTATCCCATTCCACCCTTCTACACACTGGTGAGTATATCTCAGCAAAAAATTGAGATTTTTTGATGATGCCTTGCGGCCATAATAGAAAACGCCTTTGACTCTCTACCTCTACTTGATCAACGAATTCCACACCTGAGTCCATTCACGTCGGTTGATTGGTGAATACAACTAAACCACCTTCCATTTCAACCACCACCGACGAAAACCACCACCACTTTTTTTATAGGAGGCATTTACATTACACCAACAAGTGTAGGATAACTGAAAGAGTGTAATCTTACTTAATTGGGATAAGGTACAAAAATTGTGGATTTGGGATATCTTGTTAAAATTAGCAGTTTTCCGACGATTTTGTAAGTGACAAAATAAGACGGTGGTAAATTGTGGTTTTAACGGATGCGTCCCATTTAACGGAGGAGAAAGATTGTGGAATAAGAGCGAGTAAAGATTTTGCTCCTGTGGGAAATATGAAAGAGGTTTTAAGAAATTTGGCGATTTCGGTGTAAAATGTCTTAAAATCCGGTGTTTACAAGATGAGACTGATTTATAACTAATGTGCCTATAATCGAAATTGTGGACTGATTTACGGATATTATTACAACTTGTAATTTACAAGACATTCCAAAATTGTATATAAAATACAACGAAACTCAAACTAAGCTAAGTAGTTGGGTACAAATTGTGTGTAATTAGTGGAATCAATAGTATTCGACAATTCAGGAAAGTTAATGGGTCCGAATTTTAATGATACGGGTAAGTTTTGAGGGTATTGCAGTGGTTTTAGTGAAATGTCTTTAAAACTTAAAAACACAGTTTAAGTCGAATGCCATTTTTTGATTTTGGTTATTATTCAGTTTAGTTTTAAACATCAGATGTAATTTGTCATAACCAAAATAATTTGCTAATAAATATTTTGCTTTACTTCCAGATTTAAAAATGGAATAAAAGAAGAAGGAGCACTGAACAAGGCCTTTTTATGGAGACATAAAAATTCAAACTTATCCAATCCATCCAAATGCAAGACTAAATTTTGTACTGGGATCACGTTCAAGCCTTTACAAAAAGAAGAATTAAATTGCCTTTCTACTCGAAAAAAGATTTAATCAATTTAAAATGGGAGCAAACGGAGAGTCCTCGATTGACGGGACGGCTTTAAAACGGGAAGCTCTACGCCAACTTATTGCTCAGTGGAATGCGAATCGCTTAGATCTTTTTGAAATTTCGGAGCCAAATGAGGTAATTACTAATTATGAAGCGAATGTAACAACTTTAATTGTTTTCCAAGCGTTTGGTTCCAATATCGAAATTAGTAAAGTTCGCATGAGTTTCTTGGATGCAGATTTGTGAAATGCAGGAGCCTTTTGATGCAAATTTTTGAATATCATTATTACGTAAATAGCGTATACGCGGGATGAATATTGTTTGGAAGGGTCACACTAGTTTATTGATTTGTCTTATCGTTCAAGCTGCCATGCGATAAGCAAAAGGCTGATAAGTAGAAGTTATTGTGATTAATATTGTATGAATCATTCCGGAAATGCGATACACATGTTACTGGATTTGATCAAAACCTTTTAGTCATTAGTTCCAGTACTTATTTTGACCCATTTAGCATTACAACCTATACTGATTTCTCAACTTCCTGCCATCAGCGATTATTCTATGAAATGACTAAATGCTATTTTCTTGAATACTTTTTGCAGGAGGGGGAATTCCAAGGCGTAATGCGCTTCTATTTCCAAGAAGCTGGTGCAAAAGTGGCGACAAAATGCGTGCGAATCTCTTCCACAGCTACGACGAAAGCCGTTATTGAAACATTGGTTGAAAAATTCCGCCCAGACATGAGAATGTTGTCCATTCCGCAATAGTAAGGAAAAAATTAAATTCTCAGCTTTATACCATGATTCGTTTACTAACGAGAATTTTATTTTACAGTGCACTTTACGAAATTCATGAAAATGGAGAAGAGCGACGCCTCGGAGAACCAGAACGTCCTTTATTTGTGCAACTTAATTGGCAAGCGATTATTCTATGAAATGACTAAATGCTATTTTCTTGAATACTTTTTGCAGGAGGGGGAATTCCAAGGCGTAATGCGCTTCTATTTCCAAGAAGCTGGGGTGAGTTGTAAACCAATTTCGACTTTAAGGATTGATTTGTGTGATTCATATGATAACTAACATTAGTCCAATATATCTGAATTAAATTTGAAATTTGTATTTAGGATTTTGTATTTGTATTTATTTCTATTTAATTTAGGCAAAAGTGGCGACAAAATGCGTGCGAATCTCTTCCACAGCTACGACGAAAGCCGTTATTGAAACATTGGTTGAAAAATTCCGTCCAGACATGAGAATGTTGTCCATTCCGCAATAGTAAGGAAAAAATTAAATTCTCAGCTTTATTCCATGATTCGTTTACTAACGAGAATTTTATTTTACAGTGCACTTTACGAAATTCATGAAAATGGAGAAGAGCGACGCCTCGGAGAACCAGAACGTCCTTTATTTGTGCAACTTAATTGGCAACAGTGACGATAGAGAGGGACGATTTTTGCTTAAGAGGATCGACGAGCAAGTCCGTTACGATTTTTATGTAATAGAAAAGAGGAGGACCCGTTTTTTTATTTTTTTTTATTTTGTTTGATTGGCTTGTAGTGTAGTGTTTGCAAAAGTTGGAATAATTTATTTCAACTTCATTTATTTCAAGTAGTTCTCGTATTAATTTCTTTGTCGGTTTCTTTCGTCTTGTTCATGTTGGTTACAGAAACTATCTTCCGTTGTCTGTTTTATGTTATGATAGTTTGCACTTATTTTCATTTCATTTTCCTGTTTTTCGTTACTCCCGCACCCACACACTCCTGTAGTACCTCCTCTGTAATGCCTAGCTATTTGTAGAAAACCACGGATTTGTTTTCATAATGTATTCAATCACTGTTTCAAATTGCAAATGAACAAGATATTTGATGGATTGGATATGATATGACAACATCTCCAACCTTTGGATAGCGAGGTTATTAAATTCATTGTTTATTTCATTGACAGACAAATACAATCAAGGATACTCCAGCGGTTAATGAGGGATTCAAGAGAAAGTTAAGCAAACGGGAGAAAAAGCAGTTAAAGAAGATGCAAGAGAAGAACAAGACTGAGCAAGCAGGTTCGGCAAGTGCTGCTGAAAAACTTTATAATGGTATGACAAATTTCGAATCTTTACTTTTAAAACGTGTGTGTTAAGCTAAAGCTAAAGCTCCGGAAGGGTTTTTGTTGGACTCTACCGATGAAAAATCGATGATCGATTTGATTATATTTATCGGAATGACCACTTTGAATATTGCAAATATTTGCATTGCTTTCCATCTATATCGGTCAACGCGATGTATTTATACATGTAAATTGGAATTTTGGATGTATACTTAGGCAGAATTATTCGTTTTATCATTCATAGGATAACTGCAAATTAGTTTTATGTATATCGTTTCATGAGTATTTTAGAGTAAACAGATGGATGTAGTAATCAGGCAATTTTTTTTCGGTTGAGAGAGTTTGAAGAAAATTTGGGTTTTCCGGTTAGTTATTGGACGGTTCATCATACGAATGCCGGAAATACAGTATGACGCATATGACACAATAAATTAAGGTGTTAAGAGAGACAAGACTTTCATTTTACAATTGCTAGTCCTCTGCTTTCACTGAAAATTAGCCATGTTCCATTATGATGGCGACCTCCTTTCTTTGTGGGATGCATGGGGTGGTGAAGCGGTTGCTTTAATTACCAAGTTCGCTTTATGATAGTTTACAGAGGTTAATACAATGTTGTAGTTGGTTTAGAATACAATTCTGGGTTTCGAATCCAAACAAATTCAATGTTTTAGGTTCGTGAATTGGATGCATGGTGCACGTATTTAGGTGCAACCAGCAGAAATAAAAGAGACCACTTTCATTCTCACCTTATGACTTAATTAAGATTTTATTTTCCACGGTTGGAAAATTTTAGTAAGGTTTAGAGTAATAAGTTGAAAAGTAAAGTGGCCCAACGGCAATTAAAAAGAAAGACAAAGGGTTGCTACTAAATGCAACGTCCAGTGGGGATAATAACGTAAAAATGAAAAGATACAGATGCGAGGGTAAACGAAAATGTGTATGCATGGTGGATAATTAGATAAACTCGAATTACAGAACTATTTCAGTTCTTTCTTCGTCGTTCCATATTATTTATATGACCCTAAAACTTCCAGAATGGCGTTGAATCTTTTATAAATGCCAGCTCCTCAGATTTACTACTGGTAAAGATTTCTCTGGAGAAAGTACTTCTTGAAATTATTTTAATGCACATTCGATTACTGCCAGAGAACAATTGGCTGCTTATTTTGAAGTATGCATGGTGGACCCATTCCACTAATGTATATCTGGATTTTAGCACGTCTTTAGGACTTTAAATCAGCAACCTTGTAAAATTTAATTACTTTCTGCTTTCTCTGGGATGGTAGTGAGGAACAGACTACTTGATGACGTACTTTCTCTATTGATTATTATTATTGTTCTCCATGGTCCTGTCTCTGTTACTGACAATGAGTGCGGATATTTTGACCAGGAACAACCGCCGATTGTGTCTGCAAAGTTTTACTAACCTCTAATTTTGTTATGTAAACGGTTTCTTTTACGTAAGCAAGTGATGTAGACCAACAGTTAGTCGCCATACATATGGCAGGTAGTTGGACTTTGACCTGGTGCCAGCTGAGCGGATGTTCATGAATATTTGTACGCAAATAGGAGTGGATGGACTGTGTGTATGAAGGGACAAAACTGACCAAATGGTTTTTATATAACGGAGGAATGCATACAGAATGCTGGGTATTTTTCATCGATTTTTTAATCTCAATCGAGGTACACTCACTGTGCGATCCGAAAGTATTTCGGATATTTTTTTGAACTTTCCATCTCTGCTTAAAATGCATACTTCTTCGCATTAAAAAACAGTTGTCATTTATTAACACCAGTCCATAGAGTTAGAATTAAAATGGATGTTCACTTTTGTGGATTGTCGTTTTCCTGCAGACTTTCCCAAAGTTATTCTAAGCCATACTATTTTATTCCTGCTTGTAACTCTTGATTCATGGAGAAAATAAGCTCAGAGACAAATTTTTTGACATTTTTTCCAACCCAAGGCAACTGTTAAAGTGGAAATGCATTTGTTCATGAAGTTCTTAAGTATAAGATGTGGGCATGTTTTCTTCCGGGCATGAAACTGAGTAACTTCTTACTAGGAAAGGTACGTAGGAGAAAGTTCAAAAAAATATCCGAAATACTTTCGGATCGCACAGTGAGTGTACCTCGATTGAGATTAAAAAATCGATGAAAAATACCCAGCATTCTGTATGCATTCCTCCGTTATATAAAAAAAACTGTTAAAGTGGAAATGCATTTGTTCATGAAGTTCTTAAGTATAAGATGTGGGCATGTTTTCTTCCGGGCATGAAACTGAGTAACTTCTTACTAGGAAAGTGTACGTAGAAGAAAGTTGTAGGAACACTTTTCTTCTTTCAATTGATGAGTGCACGTAAAATATGAGACTAACGCACAAAGAGAAAATAAATATAGTTATTCAAACAATGCAAGATATGTGTGATGCTACTGGACCGACTATTTTGCTTTGTTAAAGCTATGGGCTTTGAATATCTGATCAGAATGTCGCAATAGATTTATAAACAAATTCAATTCACAGGAATTTATTTTTATTTGTTACAAAATATTTTGAAATCTTACTAATTAGTTGCAGTTTACTCTTTATGCAAAAATGTGTCATGTGTACATATTCCTTTGTTTTTAAATTTCTAGAACTTCCCGAAACAAGCTTCACCCGTTCCATCTCTAATCCTGAAGCTGTCATGAGAAGACGACGCCAACAAAAACTTGAGAAAAAACTGGCCCAGTTCCGTTCCCGAGATGGAGGGGTATGTAATTGTTTTGCTCAGCGGTGTGATAATCGGAGTTCCACTAATGTTACAATTACAATTACAGCCTGACACTGGTGGCACACTAAAAATCTATGGACAGTCACTATGTGAAGATGTGCCCTACAAAACGCTCCTCCTCTCCGTGAATGACACTGCGGTTTACGTGGTCAAAGAAATGCTGGCGAAATACGGGCTCACTAATCAAGATCCTGCCAACTACTGTCTGTTTCAGGTTTGTCAATGAATTTCCCTAACACTGAATTTTTTATTGGCTGAAAGTGACACATGAACTGATTACGACCTTGCATCGGGAAAAGACATTTTGTTTTGCACAGGTAAAAGTTGCAATTAAACAAAATAGTTGGTCTATCCTTCCCGTGTCAATTACATCTCGAAAGAGTATTCTCCAATACTAGATATATAGGAAGTAACCGCAACCTTGTAATTATACACTTTTCAAGTTTATACGAGTATTTCATTGCAAATGAGCTGTGACAGTCATACACAACATTGAAGAGTTAGACTCAACTTGAACCTCGCTACCGGATGAGATGTTCCTACATTTCATTAATTTCTCAGGGAATTAATAAGTAATCAATCTGCCAAATGTAGCTAATACATGGGTGCAAGGTATAGGTTTTACCCGGTGTCAATAGTCAATAATCAATATTTTTAATACCATCCGCGTTTGAAGGCATAGTGTTCGGTTTCATGTAAACCCTCTGGTCACATCCTGTGTATCCGTATAACGGCGAGAAAGCCCTGTTTTACATAAAGGGTGAAAGCCTTTTATAAGATAGCCATGTCCGTCCGTCTGTTGAATCAAGCATCATGCAAAATGAGACCAAGCTGGCCGAAAAGGGTTTTCTTGTCATTAGTCGGCTTTTCTATTGTATTGACTATTGAATACAATGACGATGATGATCCGGCTGGTTGATACTGACCTAAATCACCTTTGGTCGTTAGAATAGATCGGCAGATAGATATCCAGCTTGGTTATGTATATAGGTAGTTATAAAGTAAACCTGTAGAATTGGCTTGCCTGATACGTTACATAGTATGACTTCTTTCTCGTGTGCCCTGTGGCCAGCCAATATTGGTGCGTAATGCAAATGGAATGAGAATATATGTAGAACAAAAGGGATAAATCGATCATTCATGGGGCGAGGCAAATTAATGAAATTATTTGTGCTTCACCGATAGCTTAATTTGTATTGTAGGCGATATTTAAGGCAGTTACGTGAGTTCTATATTTTTATGAGGTTTTATAATGCATATGATGCAACTATTGTGATAGGATGCAGATGCAATATGTAAAGAATTCCGCACGTTAAATTTTGAAACACATTTTGAAACACGTTACAAAACAGCGACGTTAATGGAAACTCTTGAATTTGTTTTATACGAATCACTAGACTTAGTTGTTTACTTCCGGAAATCTACTAAATCAACAGTTCCGTTTCATACCCATTCAAGTCATTTAATATGTAAATTGTTTGAGGTGAAATGAAACTCGTGCACAAGTCCTGAACTGCAAAAACTAGAGTACTCGGTTAAAACATTGTTTGCCTGTGCATGATATTATTGACTTTCTCTTCATACAATCCACATTAGGATTTAAATGTCTTTTGGTTGATTGAGCATTCATTGTTTGGCGTAAATAAATAAATAATGTTGTTTGTAACATGTTGCGCAGGTTTGTGAAGGAGAAGGAGAAAGTATTCTGGACGATGACGAGTCTCCCCTTTCCATTCTCATGAGCCAGTCAAACGGGGGTGAGTTTTAGTTTTACTTTGTCAACTGATACCAACGCACACTTTACTGAGAACTTTCTTTCTTTCGGCTTTTACCTTAATTGTCCAGAGGAGTGGACACTTACTTCTTTACTTCTTGCGATAATAAGAAATATGTGCTAAAATGTTCTACTTGTAATACTAATTTGTGGCGACTTTTTAAGGAAGCCAGGACGAAACATTTTTAAAACTTTTGCATGTGTCTTGTGCTAAAATTTAAACTCTAATTTTCGGTAAAGTGATTTATCGTTCGGCAATGCAGTTACACAATCATGTGTCTGGTTATTTTGGCCGCCCGTAATTAAGTAGTTAATTAATTACGGGGACGTAAGACCGAATTACAAACAAGTCTGCTTAATTAAAGTCTCACTTCGACATGATGGGCCTATGGTCATTTTCCACGCGGAGACGGAATTGTCAAGTCGAAGTGGTATTAGGTAATACATTATTACACAATTGTTGGCACAACTAATATCAGAATTTTTTCCAAGTGTTTTACTTCTAAAACTAAACTTAACGCTGAGTTTTAACCAAATAAAAAGTGCATGCAAAAATTATCCCACATTTCTGTAAAGTCTGAATATGTATTACTTCAAAGCGTTGGAACCTTTTCTATGAGTTACTCATTTACTAAAGTACTCATAGATAAGATACCGTCACCCTGAGAGTTATGAATGTAATACTTGTTAAATCCCTTAGATTTTTGCCTCAACCGAAGCCTACCACAACTATTGTAAAGAAATTCAAACATTTAGAATAGAATCAAACTCGTAGTTGTAAAGGATTGAGTCTTTTTTATTTGATTTGATCCACCTCAGCTCGTACAGTTCTTTGTGATTCAATTTTTTCTTTCTTACCTTTCGGTATAAATTGTCTATGTTGTATTAGAAATGAAAACTTGTAACGTTTCTTTCTAAATCAGTCCTTTTTTTGAAGAACACTTACCATCAAATCAACCAACTTGGGTCAGACATTCTTGTAAAAAAGCTTTCTATTGTGTTATCTAATCCCTGGTGACTTCTTTTCCTTTTGGTCGGTAGTTGCTACAAAATAAAATAAAACTCCACTGACTTCCACTGCCCATTCTGAGACAGTCCTATACCTATTTACCTGTTATGTTATGTATGCCCTTTTCATACTGGGATTTAAAAATCCTGTTTTTTCTGACAGTTTCATTTTCTCTTAAGCCCTTCCTCGTCCCTGTATGGTCACTTAAGCTAAGCCTTGGCTTTTTTTGCTCAATTTGTTTTGTAACCTTGAACTTGCTCTAAGTTAAACTTAGCTAATGGATGGGATGAGATGTATGAATGCGTCACAAGGCGTAACTAAATGTTAAGAGTCTATTTCGATTGTTACGATAAAATGGAAAAATTCCAAGAAAAACATTTAAGACACAACTATCTATCCGGGAATGATGAATGCAGAGAACATTTTGACTGGATATCAAGTTCGATGATGACATAGTTTTGGGTTAAATAGTTGAAACCAATACTTTTGATCTTGCTTATTGGTTTTTGGTCTGATTGAATAATGGATGTATTGCATTAAACATGACAGAACGGCATATAGAAGGGTTTGCTTTGAAAGACCTTGTAAAAGCTTTAGGGCTACTTGTACAACGGTTATTTTTTTATGTTGAATAAATATACCGCAATTCAAAGGCTCTTTCAAGTGAGGACAATTTATGGACTTTATCTTAGTATTTACAAAAAATGGTATATTTGCACTTCACTCGAAATTTCAATTACCTGCATGAACTGTGCCAAATACCAGTGAAATAATCCATTCCGGACTCTCACGCTACCTTTGTTGAATAATATTAAAAGACAGTATATTAAGCTATCGAGTATTAATAACTCAAATAAATATGTTTTCTACATTTCGCTTACTTAGCATTGCAGCTTACTTCGCAAGAATTCCGACTCTTTGGTTTAAATTATGTATATTTACTCAGTACTTTTCTGCACCACATTACATAATGAAACCACCGCAAATTCGAACTATACAAAGAATAATTTTGTAATCCTTTATTTCCAGGATCAATAATGTTCCATGTTCGGAGAAGACCACCAGATTATCATCCTCGAAAACGAAAAAAGAAAGCTGGTCGACGAGCTGATGAGGAAGGGCTTAGCGGGTATCGGGGAAGCTATGATGGTCAACTGGAGCCTTTACTTATTGAACTTCTCCCAGGTAAGAGAATACCCGTTGACTTTCTCTCACAAATAAATGAAGATAGAAATCCGTTGAGTAGGTCACTTCATGGATTGACTAGGCATGAATACACAATTAACAACTATAAATCGCCCTTGGCGAGTAGGGGCATGTGTGTGTGCAGTATATTGATTGTCACATAACATTCATTAATTACTTTGTCCTGTATTAACTGGACAGCTGGGACGCAAATTATGCATTAAGTTAGTTTCACATTATTCGTCCGTTCTTTTCTCAGCATTATTCGATGACTATTTGTAATTGAGCCATATTCACAAATAGTAAAAGGAATCGGTGGTGAATTTGCAATGGTCAATTTTCAAGGATGTCAAAATTCCTAATTAATTTTTAACGTAAATTTTATTTGCACTCTATCTGAATTTAATTCAACGGACCGCCACCTCCGTATACCTAGAAAGAGCCAAATTGTCATACAATAAACTTCAATGAATTGGATAATAACGAGACGATAATTGATTAGATGGGCGGGTGAAGCTGTCGGATTCGATGCAAAGATTTGACATTGAAGAATGCATGACACGCAACCACACGCCAGCTCATTACTAGGAAAACACTGTTTACCGACTGACGTTATTCTTATGAAGTCATGAAGTGCAACAGTTTGGCTTTCGCATTATCTTCAGTAAACCTTCATGAATGAGTTTGACACATTTTTTAAAACTATCTCAAATCAGTCTTACTGAACAACACTGGAGAAAGTTTTTCCGTCAAGTTTATGATGTCAACACCAAATACTTGTATTATAATTGAATTCCATCATCCAATCCGCATTCCCACTAAATAGTAGAGAAAGGAAAAGTTAACTTAGCTAGTTGCATGTTTGCGTGCAAGCATTCTTTTGAAGATAACACTAAACTTTATCCCATCAATTGTCTACACATCAACTCAACTTTATTTACCCATGGAGGAGACTATAAGTGGTAATGGCAGTAACATTGTCAGTGAGTGAACCAGTAACTGGAAGATAGGTCGAGCATAGATTGTCAAGATTGGACAGGACGGTAGAAAATTGGCTAAGTAATATAGTAGTCGGCTCATTGATTTTACGTCATTTACTCAAGAAAGACATGAGCCAGACAAGAGCGTGCAGGACTGACGGTGGCTTAAACATTTCACAGAGAAAGTTGACTCTGCTTTCACTCCTTTGAAGGATTGGCTTTACCCCATAAATTTCTTGTTAGCCGGTTGTTGTTGTACTAGTTTTCCTTTTTGGATGTTATTCAGTCAAGTAATCCAGCCATGGTTGAGCTCAAAATCAGCACGCGTTTCCTACTAGCTATTATTCGGTAGTGAGTAATGACTCAATATGTAACAAATTTTATCGGAATGATGCCAGTATCATGATGCCACACTTAGATTGGTACGCCGTGCATCACGAAACCAACCAACCGGTTGAGTCTTCAGATTGCATTATAGCTTACGAATTTAATTGCATTTTTAAGTAAACGATACAACTACTGCCCGTTTCTGGCCTTGTATCAAGAGATTGAATGACATTTAATTAAATTATACAGATGGATCTGAGACAGGGCGCAGGATCTCGTTGGAACAAACATCTGACGTGACCGAGGTTGGGAGTGAGTGGGGTGGGTTACAACTAGCTGGCCTACGCCCTCGCCACGGCGTAATTGCAAGTACGGAAGGGATCACGACGCTCACCCCTTCTTCGAGAGACTCTGACATTTATGTCAATGGCCAAAGGATCTATGAAACCACAATGCTAGCTCATGGAGCAATAATTCGTTTTGGGTAAGAGATGAGATTCTTGTAGGCCGCATTCTTTCACGTTGGTGAAAGCTGGTCAGGGATTTTCTTCATTGACGTATTTATATTTGTTCACATAGGAGGACACATTACTTTAGATTTTCTCAACGAGGTAGCCCAACTGGAAATCGGACGTTTAATGAAAGGTAAGAGAAAGTCATGGAGGTGAAAGTTCAAAGAATTTTTGCCCTTTATCTACACCTACACAAACCAAAATATAATATCGCTTTTTTATTGGGTTAGATAACTTAATTACAATTTGTAGTGGTTGAGTTGTATTTATATAGTTGTAGTGGCACCGTACTTTAAAACACATATTCTGGTTATCCAAACAGTATTCCAACATTTAAAGTGTAATCAAATAGAATGCTTCCTTTGAGTATTTCAAATATGTTGGAGAAAGCACTTCATCTTGAGTAATTCTAAAGAAATGTACATACTTAGAAATGTAAATATTACTTAACAGGTTATTTGATATCTACAAAGGCACTTTTCAATTTGGTTTTGGTTCGTCACTTGATTTTTTTCTTTGTTATTATTTGTTTCCGTACTTTAGGGAAATCACAGATTCTCCAACAATTACGGGTGGTGGTGGGGGTATGTCGAAATCAGGAAGTATTATGCAATCACCTCCATTATCCCCTGCACATGATGAACCTCTAACTCCAAGGTGAATTTCCCCTCTTAAATTTAAAACTGGTGAAGTTTTGCAATGACAGAACATTCTATTCCCGTGTTTTTATTTTATTGCTTTCACCCATTTGGGCTTGTGGCTGTTTTTCTTTCCTGGCCTTAATCACCAAGTGATTGCTTTTTTGCCTGCATGCAACAGTTCAGCCTTGAGCATGGGTCTTCTCTTCGCTTTAAATTAATGACGTTGGTCTCATCGCAGCATTGTCTCAGATAAAACCATGATAAGCTGACATGACACAAACAGCATACGAAAATTTGATTCTGTTTTTTGGATTTTTTTTGTTGGAAAAGCTTTTCATTTGTTGCCTCGCTTTCAAGCATGAAACTAAAATTAAGATTTTCCTCCTGGTTGCAAATTGAAATGAAGCTGGGAGTAGTTTTGATGAGATTTGTCTGCTGGTGATGTGGAATGTAAAGGCGTTTAAAAAGAAAACAGGAGAAAAATGGATTTTTCTGAAAAAATTAAACGAAACCTGAATTAATGGAAATGTCAAATATGTTTTGAGAAAAGTAGAGTGACAGTCATGTTAACTCCGTCAATTGAAACGAAGCAAGTTACATTATACCAACCAACTCCCAGCTTGAATTTAACATTGCCACTTTCTCCATGTCTCTCATTTTATTTTTAGTATATTATTTCCAAAGTATTAATAAACCAATCCGTTTATGCAATACAGAGCAATAAGACCGGACTCAATTTTACCAGCAACCCTGGAACTTCCGGAGTCTGGAGAAGACGCCTTCCTGTCCGTCGTGGTTGTAAACATTTCTCCAGCCACGTTACAATTCAAGCTTTCACCCACCTACGCCATATACTTATCGGCAAGGTATCGGGCAACGACGCACTTTCGACCAGATGGTATGTCTAGTGTCTAGTCTTGTTGTTAGCATAGATATTATTAACATAGGGCCGTCAATTTTAATTTAATAATAACATTTCCGGTGCAAGAACCAGTTGTAGTTTTAGAATATAGGTTAATTTTAGTTAAGGTAAATATCTATAAAATAATGTACGTCTTTAAAAAGTAACGCATATGACTACATTTAGATACTCCTCACGAGAGAGCCCACCTTCTTTCCGCCTTCCTTATTCGAGTTTCTCATTTAATGATGCAAACCGTGCAAGATCGCAACACAGATGCAAATAGTTTATCCTTTTGGATGGCTAATTCCTCTGAACTTTTGCATTTCCTCAAGTCGGATCGCCAAATTGGGGCCTTTTCCGTGGGTAAGGATCTCTTCATGTCTACAGAAATCTGTAGAACCACTTACTTTGGGGGAACAAGGAATTTCATTATGCGACACTTGACTTTTCTTCAGATTCTCAAGACATTCTAGCCGAAGTAGTGCAGTTGTCATTTCGCCATTTGGTGACGTGTATTCAAGGAGAAATATCCAATTTGGTGGGACATTTTTTCCTGGAAAGAGATGAAGATGATGAAAATGCTACCTCTCCGGTAAGAATTTATTCAATTTGGAAGGATTAGAAGATTGGTTGGGTAGTTTTTGAGTTTATAACATTATTTATATGAATCATTATAGCATGATTTTTATACAACACAAATTTTACGAAACTCGTAATACCTTCAAGTTGAAGGCTTCAACACGTGGCGTGGGTGAAAGTTTTGTTCCAAATTGGATTAATTCCACTCTCAATTTTTTCTTACTTTTACTAACAATGCGTCTGACATTTGAGTCAAAACTTGGCAAAAATTAATTTAATATTCAAATTCAATTTTCTAAGAAACTTATTCTCGCCCACCTATCTATAAAAAACAAAACTTTGTTTGGTATATATAATATAGACCATGGTTAAGATTTTCATTTCTTTTGTTTTCTCTCTCGTCAATTTAGTTTGAACAGTTTATCTTTATTTCATGCAATGTTTTGTTATTATACAATCTCCGGAATTAGTTAAAGCTTGAGTAGTTGTTTCGAATTGAAAATATTTTCTTTTTATTTCCAGATGCTAGGCGTTCTCGGTTCGACGATGACATTATTACGTCGATCCCGTGTGAATGCTGCATTGACGATACAACTCTTTTCCCAGGTGTTTCACTTTGTCAACATGGCAGTGTTTAATAAGGTAAGAAAGCCTGCCTCCTTCAGTCATATCAAATATCACTTACATCCACACGTGCAGAAATCTTGGGAGCAACTCTAGTATATTATTGATGGTATGATGCATGTGGTGTCATAAAATAGAATGGTATCCGTATTTTTGACGCAATCCACAACTATCGTCATCGTATTTTGACCTTCCTTCCTCTTCCGTACTGGTGGGTTGTCGTCCTTTCTTCTTGACTAACCACTTTCTCCTTAAATATAAGTTATTTGTTTACCTCTGTGCTATTTATGGACATAAATTATAAACATTTCCCGACGTCTTTAGTTGGAAGGCTGTCCCGTCATCTCCATTTTAGCCGATAATTAATCATATGTCGCAAACATACCTTATCAAACTCAGAAACTCTAACTTCTATCATATTGCAGTTTACTTTGAACTTTCACTTAATACCAAGTCGCATCTTACAAGACTTACCTCATTACTTTCTGAGGGCAAGGTGTCTGCTAATTATGCTTAAACGGATCTGTTTCACAACACAATTTTGGGTTATTATGAGTTTGTAACTGTCTCTTCTTGTCTTAGCATGATGGTGTTGCATACATGGGAAACTTTATAACCATTATATAGGAAATGGTCTGTTATTACATTACATTTCAAAGAATTACATAGCAAGTTTCTCAGTCACTGAATTGAGTACACCACATAATCCCAGAAACTTTACTTTCCTTTATGTTAAGTTTTAACTTGCCTTTGTACAAGGTCGTATCTGCTACCGGAAAGAAGTCAGAGAAAGGTCAAGTTTCGAGTGGAGTATATTGTTTCATGTTTTTCAGTACTGTGTTTGCATCCGAATGAATCATGAATCAAAGTAAGACAAATGAGGGAAAGGGTGTTGTGTGACGGATGTTGAGTCAAGCATTGTTCCCATTAAAGTTTTGTTGACTACATTCTCCAGAACTTTGGTGGAATTGAAGGATAGTAGAGAAAGTTCTGAAGTGTAGTATTTTGATTCCTGCATGTCGCATTAGAGTGAGTTGTGGCATTTAGTGTGGAGAAAGGTAAATGGAGTTGCAATACCTACCTGATTATATATGCACTTGTGTGTTCTCTGTTTGACAGTTGATTGTTGTTTGACAGTTGATTGGCATGGATGGGAAAAACTACTGTAGCCGTGTATGGGGAAATCGACTCCGAAGAAGGATTAACCGAATTGAAACCTGGGCTGAGAAGCAAGGCCTTGTAAGTATAGTAATTGGAATGAGGAAGCAAAAGTCATGAAGTTTGTGATGATTCTGTTGACTTTTTTCAGGAATTGGCTGCTGATTGCCATCTCGTCCGTATTATCCAGGCTACACATCTCCTTCAGGTATGTGCATTTCCTAAATACGTGGGAGCAAGTCAAGTGTATGGCAGAAACGCCTGAATTTGCACGACTTCACAGGCAGTTTACCCATTTTTGCAAGTAGATAGCAAATCTCTATCATTTTGACTGCGTCGTTTTTACGCATGTAGTTGCGGATACCTTAATTGTGACCATGATAGCTGTATTTTTTGTTGTAAGCGTAAGTATTCCTCGATTTCCAGTGCATAATAAATAACGGAGAAAATCTAACTTTCTCTGGGCTAGAATTCATCATACAAAGCTCTATGTTTTCGTTAACGCTAGCCCAGATGAATAATTTATTACACAAAGTCTACATAGTGAACCAGGAAGTCCTGCTTTGTTTAATGTTTTAAATTTTCAATAAAGTAACAAGCCATTCTCAGAAAAACTGGAACGTAGTAAAATGTCACTCGCCTCATTGTAGAATACTATGACATTTTGTGTCCCTCATGTCCATGACATACATACAATATGTATGCCATGACTTGTGTTTTCATTTTAATTAATGCTCTCTATTTATCTTTAATTTTGTTCTGATGATACTCATTCCGCAGGCTATGAAGAACACACCGGAAGAAGTGGCAACGGCAGCGAGCAGTTGTTTCAAATTGAATTCTCTCCAGCTAAGGTGTCTCCTCATGAAATACCAGTACGAGTCAGATGAAGTCCCCATTGCTCCAGAAATCCTGGAAAATATAGTTCGGGTATGTACATTACTAAATTATTGTCCTTTGTTCTCTTCTACGTTTTATCTTATCTCACAATCTGTGTCTTTTATTCATTATTTATGCACATGAAACGCAGTTACCTTCGAAATCTGGTTCCACTGTCCGCAGATATAGATTTTAATTTATTATGTTATGCTTAATAAATATCTTCATAGTCCTCACAAATTCCACTCTGCTTGGTTTTTGCATCCACATTAGTTGAATAATTTCCTTTGAAAACTAACCCATTTCAGTGATGTGGTTTATTTCATCTCCGCAGATTGATTTTGCCATTCTTTAACCGTATTGCATTTCTGCATTTATTTCTTGGAAATTATGTGCGATGAAATGGAACTGTGCTAAAGTAAACGTGTTTAGATTATGACATGAGAATGGAGACTGAGGAGCTAATTGGGTTAATTGTTCAGTCTTGCTTTTAGATATGTCCTTTAGTTATAGTATTGTTTCGTGGGATGCATACATGACCAGTTCATGGAATGGTTCCAAAACTGCAACCCTGCACAACTAAGATTACGTGGAATTTTCCGGCCTGTTAAAGGTTAAGCTCTAGCCAGACACTAATCTTTTGTTAGCGACAGTCAAACGCATTAAATCCCTTCCAGTATTTATATTTTTGTACTTCACTTGAAAGAAAAGGTGATGCGTCAGCAACTAATTTCCAAGAAAGTCTAGCGAATTAACGCTCCCTTTCGTGGGTGTAAATCGTTTGGATTGATTCGGTTCGAAGGAAATGCCGAATTCAAGTGTCTCAAACCGTTTGGTGAAGACACCTGCACGTGTTTTAAAACGACTTTTGTACTATATTTAGGGTCAAGATTTGACGACGTCAAAGTCACCCTGATTGACTCACAATTCATCCCAAAAATTAGTTGCCAGTATTTGAAAATAAATGCTAAATAATCAAGTACAGCCGGCACTAGCGCATTTGCGATGTATGAAACACATCATTTAAATTGTCATGTAACTATAATCTGTCATTTTACTATTCCTAATTGCTACATATTTGCTCGTTACTCCTTCCCATTTAAACAAAATTTGTTTATTTGCTCGCCGTTTTAAAACCAAAGGAAGGAAATGTATATAAAAGTTTGTACTAACACAAGCTCCGCTTTCGATTTCAGTCACATAGCATAAATATGCAAATTAAATATATTTGAAAGCCGCCCAGGTTGACGACAGATAAGTAAGGCACACACACGGGCGACCGAAACAAATACCGGATATGAATATGACTACAGGCGATGAGATTACAAGATTGTCAATCAATTGGATTTCTTACGTTTTGTGTTTGTATCAACTACAGTTTTCAGTAAATCACGGTCAGCCCTTCATGAATAGATAACATCATAATTAAATAGTGTCACTTTCATCAATCCATCCATGCAATCTTTACTCCATCCTGGTTTACAAAATAGAAATCATTTTTATACAAAACTAACGAAATATAATTACATTATTTTTCTCTTTTTTCCTTCCTGCACGATATTATTAAACAAATCAAATCAACCCAGATATGCATACACTCTTACTGCATATTATTCGAAATTCTAACGGAAGACACGCTCTGCTAAGAAAGAGTGAGTTTAGAAGATGGGATTCGTGGTAAAAATGTTATTCTTTAAACCACAACTCAACCCTCGATCTCTTCATCCTGATGCACTGTTTTTCTCGATTGCACTGCATATTGCATTTCTATGCATTTCTTCAGATATGCGATAGCTTAGTAAGGGATATATCTAAAAAAACGGTAAAAAAATGTATACGATACATTATGGAAAGAATAGCCCTCGCCATCCATGTCCATTCAGTCTCATGCTCAGGATGGATGGTAATATTCTACAGATCTGTATAGAGAAAAGTTGAAGATGATAATAAATAAACCTTGGTTTGCTTTTGCTGTGATTAGATTAAGCTTTTGAGTGCCTTAGATTCAAGGATGCATTGTATGATGCCATCATCCATCCGCGCTACGTAAAGAGGGATGCGATACTACGATGTTTTTGTACCTGATAATTTTTTGTACGTATAATATGACTGTTGTTGTACTGCATTGCTTCAGTTCAGTCATTAGTCAGTTCAGTTAAATAGTTACCACTAAAAGGGAAGAAAGGTCTTACAAAAATATTGTGGTGCAGTGAATGAGTTTGAGTTAGATGAGCATAGATCATAGTTTTTTAGATGTAGGAAAAGGGTGACTAATAGTCCTGCATGACTCTGCCATTACTGCACACACGTTACATTATTACATTAACCACATTATGTATTTTAGTAATAGTTGTGCCTCGTAATGTAATGGTAAATGGTGACTACACTGTAATAAGTAAGGTTTATTTACTTTATCACAAACCAAACCATCCGTCCACCAAATCTAAACTAAACTCACCATTTACAATTTGCATACGAGACGAATAAGACGAGACAGTGGAACGGAACGTGAGTGTACAAATTTTTACGAGGGGTTGCTTTGCGTGGAATATAATAAAATCTTTTAAAGTTTCGCCCAACTTGACTTGTACCAGGATACAATAGAAAAATACTTTCATTTACAATTTTCTGTTTCTGTTGGATTTCAGGTTGCAGAGAGCACAGTTGACGACGTTATTCGAGGAGATGGTCGTCATATTCGTGTCGAAGAAGAACCATTGCTAGGACTCGCCTTCCTCTTACCTGAAGACGGATATTCTTGTGATATTGTGCGAGGAATCCCTAACGGGCTTGTGGAATTTTTATCTCCACTCTCTCCTGTTTGCCGACTTACGCCCAATCTAAACGCGGCAGGATATTGGACAATTTTTTTCACGGATCCAATGAGGTCTCCCAGTGCAATGAGTGGGAGGTCGTTTGCAACTGCGTTTGGCAGTGGTGGGGTTTTAGGACAAGGTCCGGGAAGTGTCATGAGTGAAAGACATAGTTTCATTAATAATCATGGGAGTGTTATGAATAATCATGGTCATGGCTATATGGGAAATAATAACATGCCAATGTCCATGTCATCAAATTCTATCGTTGCCAATCAAGTTCAACAACAATTGTTTAGTCCAAATCATTTGATGCCACCTCCGAATCCACATGCGGGACCGGAAATACAAACAATTAAATTACAAAAGATTTCGGGAGGACTTGGACTAAGCATCGTTGCTGCAAAGGTGAGACAAAGTTTGAATATTTAATGCATTTATTTGAGACGGCTACAGAATCTTGCATACAAACACATCCACAAATTGAAAGATTTGATCTACAAACGACTACTTAGTATAAGCTCAAAAAACTGGATTTATACAGCGCAAGAATTTTGTTTTTTATACAAACAAACACTTGTCTTGTAGTCCTCGTGTAATCCGGACAAAGTGGAATTTCAGCACGAAAAGTAAAGTGAAAATGCCGTTTATTTAGTTGCCTTCGTACTTCCTAAAATGAAACGCGTTTGTCACTCTTACTCAGATTTAAGCTACTTATCTTCCGACACATTCCACTAATTTGATGAGGTTTACTTTGTATCTGTATCTGTGTATTGTATTGCACTAAAGGCAACCAATAGCTTTGTGTGAATGGCAGGAATTTCTGGCTTACGAAATAATGCCTTGTGGCGAGACTTCCGACACATTCCACTAATTTGATGAGGTTTACTTTGTATCTGTATCTGTGTATTGTATTGCACTAAAGGCAACCAATAGCTTTGTGTGAATGGCAGGAATTTCTGGCTTACGAAAGAATGCCTTGTGGCGAGATAGGTCTTGCCGCAATTTTAAATCTTACTGGCACATACAGAGTTGTAGTAAAATATAGTTGTGGTAACTATGCCCTATACGAACAACCCTCAGATCTACGCTTGGATAAGTTGGTGAGTGAGTGAGCTGGGCTCGTGGGCATGTAATTTGTGTCATCATTTCGCTGACCTCACTCTTAAATCATGGAATCATCCAAACTTTTGGTTTTGTTAAAATGCGGAATTCTTTCATATTTCGAGAAAGTGCAAAGCCAAATTAATCTCTCTTTTTGATACTGATCTTGATTTTGAATCATGGAATCATCCAAACTTTTGGTTTTGTTAAAATGCGGAATTCTTTCATATTTCGAGAAAGTGCAAAGCCAAATTAATCTCTCTTTTTGATACTGATCCTGATTTTGAAACCATTTTGAGTTGGACCGTGAAATCTAGCTGGCTTCAGTTTCTTGTTGGAGTTGAGTGTGTAATTGAGAGTCGCGAATTGCCACTTCACTTACGAAGAGGAAGCAAGCGTTTACAGTTTTATGGCGTTGGTTAGGTCGGACACGGAACGGAAATTCGTCAAGTCTGCAGAATTGTTGTGATTAAGATTATTACTGTGTTTATTTTGTTTCGGTAGATTCGTCTTCATTTCCTGTCATCCTAATTAACTTAATTTCTTAATGAATCTAATTCATGCACATAAAATTGTTGTATACAACAAAACAAAACGAAACTTTTCTTCACGCCACAATAACATACCCTGCTCAAATTCAGATGAAAGTTAAGAAAGTAAAATTATCACGGAGGGATAGGTATTTAAATATTGTATTCTATCTTTTATCTAATATTGTAAGGTTTCCTGAGAATACGTTACCGTGATCAACATCATGACGTGACACATTATTCAGTTAAAGTTGAATTATATTCAGTTAGTTAGTGAGAGTGCAGTTGTTTTCTTACACAGGAGATTGTTTGGTAGTTTGTTACCTTTCTGACATTAGTTGTAGTCTGTATTTCATTATAATAAATCCTGTAGTAAATAGCGTCCTATAATACAACACTACATAAGATTAGATAGGGTTCAATGTAATGCATGTGAAAAATGGGATAGCCTGAGGGTAATTCTTATACACGATGCTTATGAGGGAAGCGTGCGAAGAAAATCCGGATTGAGAGGAAGACGGAAATTAGTCTAAACTCTTAAAGTTTACTTGCTTTGGTTTCATTTAATCCTGAGGTGAAGATAGTCCTGCCCTATGTTCTTTTTCTAGCAGTAAAATTAAATACATAGTAAGTAACATCTAAGACTTGATTCATCCATCCTGCTGGCCCAGGCCGTACGATGAAATAATGCATTTGATTTAAGATATCTATAAGAGAGAGGGGTACAAGTTTTAGTGAGTATAAAAAACGAGTTAAAAATTCTCACCGTTGAATTCAGTCGGTTGTCTGTCACTTGGTTTCATAAGGGTTGGTTAGAAGTTGGTATTATAGTCAACAGTTTGTGTTTGGACAGGAAGTGGTGTTAAAGGTGGAGGTGAGGTCCTGGCCCTGCTGCGTTTTCATGTACTCATCTTCATTGTTTAAGGCGTTTTTGGTTTTAATCATTATACAGGAATCCCCTAAAATTTAAGGTTTTAAAATTTGACTCATTTTACGACTTGTTTTCTTCTGGCATGGTAGTTCGTAGTGGTATTGTAGACTAAAAGTTGTGAAATTAGAAAGCAACGAAGTTTTGAACTGCGTCGACAGGTCCAGCCCAAGCCTTGGCAAGAAATTAGTTGGATTGTGCTCAGCTATTAAGTTTAACTGAAACATTAAACTTCAAGTAGTTTAACTATCTGAAATGACACAATATTATCCCATCAAACAAAGACATGTATCATCGTCGTTTTTAATGCCTTATCCATGTGCTACGATGGATTGGAGATAATTAGTTCTGAAATATTGTGTTTTGTGACCTGTGCCGTTATGCAAGGTTTAAAGTTGTCGGTATCGAAATGAATGGTATTAGTAATGGCAATGGTAGGATTCCAAGTCGAAGTTTAAGTGCAAGTGCCAAAACCAAGAAGATGGTGATTGCTTCAAGTCTGAAAAAGATTCCTACTACCGACCAACTCCATCATAATCACAATGGGCATGGTTTTGAAGACGTTGACGAGTTGGACACCCCTCCCAGCCACCACGTTCATTTCCCCCTCACTGCAAGAACATCCCGGATAAGTGGTGTTGCTGAAATCCTAAGGAAATCTAGTTCAAAAAAGGCTACACGGATTAAAATAAATGATAAATCAAAGTTCCCTTATAGCAGTAGTGAAAATTACGCAAATGCTTTCACTCCCGAAATAGAAAGTATTAAGGGTCCTAGGAAAGAAGAGAAAGTTAGATTGAAATTTAAAGAAAGCCTAAAAAAAGATAAACCAATTAAGAAGAAGGAAAGAGATAAAGGTCATGGTGAAATTGAAGTTGTTCCACCCCATCGACACGCCTCATCCTCGTCTCATTCCTTTAAAACCACAAAATTAGGCAGATCCCTTGGATTCCTTACACGATCCACTGCTAATGTGGACAACTCCAGAACCGAGTTTTCCGAGAAACATTCAAAGTCGGGCAGAACAGGAACAGTGGAGGAAAATCGGTACAGTTTTAGAAAATCAAATGGGCACATTCACCACGTCCAAGCTTTCCAACACTCTCCAGTAATTACCTCTAATTCAAACGGGAGCCGGAGCAATGGTCCTGTATCAGCGACCACAAGTTCGCCACCCGCGGCAGGAATTACTAATAATTCTCCTAATTGCATCGTGGTCAAGGACCGAGTCATTATTCCCATGCCGAAGAAAAAATGCAGACCGCAAAGTTATGCCGAATCTCCTCGCAAAACTCGTAGTAATCGACCCCTGAGTTTTGCGGAACCTTCATTTAGAAATAAGTTGGATCTCCATCCTTTAGACCGTTCTGCTCATAAATATCAAAGTCATAATCATATTCATCACCAACAGCAGAATTTGGCACAAAGTTTTCACCTTCATGCAGTTCATCGGAGTCAGTGCCATTATCAAATGATGCAAATGAAACACAATAATGAAAATTTTAACCGAAATGCTGTCAACAATACGGATTCTAACAAAATGTCCAGTTCTGTTGCAGCCGTTGGCTTTAATTCTAATTTCTCCGACTTCAGTAACATTATCCAGAGTCAGAATTATCGAATTGCGGAGTTGGAAGCTCGTCTGAGCAAGTTGAGACTGCAACAAGTTAATAAAAGAAAAAGTGTGGATTTTGCCATTTCATGTGTGGAACCTGACCCGATTTATTTCACTGTTGGTCAAGAACAGCTACGAGATAAGGTACAGATGGTTGAGTTGAATGTGATTTTGATCTTTGCTGAATTGTTTGGTATTAATATGATACGAACTATTAATATTACTATATTACTTATTACTATTAATATGAACGAACTGTAATTAGGCAGGGCCCCAAAAAATTGACCGAATTCAGTTTCTGCCATGTATACCTTGTGGCCATTATAAACTCTTTGTTACTGGACTTTAGACAAATATATGCAGGAAGCACTAAGGATTGTTTTGTAACCATTTCTGTCTCGTTTTCTATTTAAAGACAAAACTACCAGAAAAGTCGGGCCTTACCTTTAAACTTTAGTTATGGTTTTGGTTAAAAATTACAAAGCACTCTAGTTGGTTCTGGGAGCTTGTTTGTTCTGCTTGAGATTTTGTGGGTATACGTCAGTGCATATCTGCCAGGAACAGAATCTTGTTATCAACATGTTATACATAGGTTTTGCGTATGAAGGAGCAAATAGGATGAATGCAGTTCAAGAAGATGAATTGATGCTAAAACTGTATTACGGTTATGTTTCACCTCATAAATAAACACTTTGTGCACTATGGATCGGGTGAGGTTCACTCAATTTTTGAAGTATCGGCATTTTTTTCAACTCTTTGAAAAGGTTGGCTGCCGTCACATTTCTTTGAGGTTGAATTTCAATGGTATTAAAAATTGGAGAAAGACTCGCAGACTTGCTTCACCTCATAAAATAAAATGGTTTATGTTGTTTTGTTTATATTAAAAATTCATGCAAATGCACTCTGTCTGATGCTTTTGTTCTAAAATGAATCCATCTTGCCCAGATCTTACTATACATATCGCTGTATGCGTGCATTTGAAACCTGTATCCAAAAAGTGATGCATACATGCAGAGCCGGATCAGCCTTCTTAAATTCAATTTAGTTCTAAAATATTTATGGGCCTTTGTTCTTATAGAGCAATGGTAGACCAGATCCAATGGATGGATATGGATGAGTGTTAGGTTAAGGAAAGGAAACAGAAAAATGAGCCAGTTACTAAAACATTGGTTTATGTCTGCTTCCGTCATGCGAAATTGTAACCGTCTCAAACTACTTAAACTTCAACCCCTATAAAGCATTTTTCCTTGTCTCGTCTCAAGAAAAAGCCACCACCAAGATTTATTAGAGTAATGGTCAAAGATTAAAGTGTAATTTTTCAATTTTTGTAAATTTCAGGCCGCCGGTCAGGAAAAGTTGGGAATTTACATCAAATCCGTGGTTAAACAAGGTTCGGCAGACCTGGTAAGTGAATCAGATCATGTTTAGCATTAAACATTATCTTTGTAATGGAATTACAGTATTTTTAATAATTCATACAAGCCTTAATGAACCCCTGCACACGAACATGTTTGCAACTATGTATAATTCACGTCTTAAGATTCGTATATAATTAATGCTACTCAGCGCCACACGCCAAATAGTCTTGCTCGAATTCCTCTGGAATTTATTTAGACTCTATTCCGTTACCTATTGAATATAAATTATTATGCAGCCCATGAACTTGAAAGTTATTGAACTTCTTAAATTGTTTATTTGCTAATAATTGCGTAAGCAGGTAATTTCAAACTTACCGAAATTATCTACCCATGAAAACTAGACAGATGTCAGTCATTCCAAATCATTGCGGACAGAAATGCCAAGAATCGCTTTATGACTCCTTAGAGAATTGGGAGCTTAAAATCAAGCACAAGCTCTTTTTTTGTTAGTTTTGGTAATAAAATGAACTGCATTTCATTATATGCATCAAAACCCACCGAAACCAGCCATGCGTAACATAAATAACCCTCTCTGTGAAGTTGTTGCTTTTTAGAAAAAAGTCTTGAACTTAATTTTTTATCATCCGGACCAGCCCTGCCCATCCCATCACTTTAACATTGACAACGGTGTAGGAAAATGGCTTTCTTACGTGAATAATGAATATTCAAAGCAATTTAATATTTTTTTAGAGCGAAAGGGGACGTTGCAAGTCCATGTTTTAATGAGCGGAGAGGAATATATTGTAAAGGTAGAATTGCTATGTGACATTCTAATCAAAAGTCAAACTGTTAGTCAAGTTAGGTATCCCGGAGTTTTCGTCAATAACTTACAGGATCTAACCCAACACAATTTATTTGTCGTTTAGATTTTAGAAAGTACAATTAACTGGAGCAGTATTGTATAGAGTTGTATCCTCTTGTTCAATAATCGATAAACCTTTTAATTTCCATTTGCACAGGTCTTTGACTTGTGGCATTAAATGAGCCAATAAATCCATTCCAGTCTATTTAATATTTACAAGTTTTGTCAAATGGATATTGAGAAATACGATATCATAGCAGTCTTGTAATTAAACTGCTTAACATAAGCCAGGAATCATAATGAAAACTTAGTATCTCTTAACTGATTATCATTGTAGTCAAATGAAGGTATACAAATCCGAACTCTGGTTGGTTGACAAGCATTTGTTAGACATCAACTAACCTTATGTTGGCCATCTGAAATTCAATTCACCTTGGAATTTATAAATGAATGTCGTGATTACATCAGAGTTGAGACTGTGGGAATTTATTTTTGTAGCCACTTGGATTGATGATACTGTGACATTTCTTGTTTTGGGATGGGTAGCATTTTTAACTCGTAAACTAGAATTCTCTAAGTTTTCCTTTCTCCATTTTATTTCCATTTGAAGTGGGAGTGGTTGTTTGTGTTTTGGAGTCGGTGTAAATATTTTGCTTGTCATGTTCTAACATCTTGAGTATTTACCTAGATAGCTCAGCTTTAATGGGAGTGTTGTTGTAATCGCGTGTTCAAACCTAATTTTAAACAAGGTGGCCTATATGTATCTCTATTCATTTCCGTTTCTGAAACTTTTCGTGCAAATGTTTGTAGTAAAAAAGGCAAAGATGTCAAACACAATTCTCCCTTCTAAGATATTCTAACATGGAATGGAAATTGAATCCTAATTACACGCTGTGTGAGACTTTTTTGGCAAAACGATGCACCTTGGGGCTTTTTACCATTAAGTTTTTAGCAGGATGTGAATCATTCATTTTATTTCTTTGTCTCCTTACTAGGATGGACGTTTAGCAACTGGAGACCAACTTCTCTCAGTGGATGGACAAAGCCTTGTTGGGATTACTCAAGAAGAGTGAGTGCAAATAGATTTTAAATATTTAAGAAACATTCACATTAAATTAAACGATAAACAATTTATAGAGCTGCGAAATACCTCGTAAGAACTGGTCCAATAGTCACATTAGAAGTTGGGAAACAAGCCGCTATCTATCAAGGAATTGCATCCATGCTCAACCAGCCATCCCCTGAAATATCTCGAGGTAAGAGAGTCAATCGGCGGTACGACGAGTTTAATTTATTAGTTGACGACGGAGATGACGAAGCCAGTTCGGATGAGGATCTTTCTGGAGTTGACGACACCTCTGACACCCCCGATCTGGCCAGGAGACCTAGTAAAGGAATCGCAATAATAATTCATCCCATACTTGACCCAAAAAATCGTCTTATGCCACCACCCCTGCCCGCAAAACAATTTGAAGTCCAGCGACAGCACGTAGTGAATAATTCTAACCTTAACATTCGCAAGCAAGATGCCCTTCGGTGCATTGATAACCAATTGTTAATTTTGCCACCTAACCCTATAACTGCATCTGCCACGAGTAACATTACTAAATGCAAAGGATCTCGATTTCCACCTGTGTTCAAGAAGATGACATCCGGATATTTTGATAAGACAAATGGGGTTGATGATTCGGCAACTAATCTCTCAACAACTAATGAGTCAATGTCCACCGTAACTAATACGACTAATAATAAACCGCACATCAATTCTGATAATAACTCTGATAAAGATAAAGCTCTTTCTGAAGACGTCAGTGGTAGTGGTAGTAATGATATTGAAATTGAGGAGGACCTTGTAGATTCCAGCTACTGGAGTTCAATTTACTCGGGGAGCGTGGGTTATGGGGATGGTGGCGTCGGCAACCATCCTGGGGCAGAAACGGGAGAAATGTCAGGATTCATCAGTGTCAATAGTGGACCCTTTTACACCACTACCATCCGACCGTCACAAAGTGATAGTTCCCTGGCTCGGTGGAAATCCTTTGAAGCCTTGAGTAGAAAAGGGTTGAGTGAATCTTGTCTCGGAGTCCCAAAAGTTGTGGGCTCATCCAGGCTTATGAAATTTTTTGACTCAAATTCTTACCATTATGGAGAGGACACTGTCAACAATAGCTCTTCTGCTGGGTCGTCTCCTTGTGAGTTTTTAGAAGCCTTTCAGGAAATGAAGCACTCAATCAGTTTTTTATTTGGCCGTTTTTAGTAAAATGCTGAATTTTTGGAATGAGCTGAGACTGCATTTTCGGTTTTACCTAGTTTTCCACACTTGCCTCATCATTTTTATTATGTGAATATTTTACTGTTCGCTAGGAAGGATGGAGAAGATTGTGAATTAAACACAGCCACAATACAGACACACAGCTTATGATTTAATTTCGATTTAATTTATGTTGTTTTTAGCTTACCACGAGTTATACTTTAACTTTTTAAGCTCACTTAAGTTCTGGGTATTGACTGCGAATGATTTTAAATGGATGAACATTTGTTTATTCCGTTTAGCTTTGTTATGTTATAAACACCATTATTTTAATTTCTGCTACTTGTCTATGCCTTATTAATTTGAGTAGCAAGTCGCGTAATCTAAAACGAATTATAATTTCTTTCCAGGCGGATTCAACGCATCTCGCCGAATGAGTGAAAGGGATCTCCCATCAAAAGTTGAGTTTACAGATCCATCAACTAGTGGTCATTATCCTCCCGGTCACCCACTTAATCAGACAAGGATTCAATCTTCCAAATCAGTTCCAGCTTTGAATAGTGATCAACCCCACCCCCACACGGTTCCTCCAATGGTTCGATCCCCAGGGCATCCTGGCAGCGTGCCATACGATCATCAGGGTGTTGGTCACCACAGCCAGCGATCTTATGGACATCACTACCCATCCGCTTCAATGACAATGCACCCTTCGTCTAAAGTAGGAGATATGCCTAACAATGACTCGCATCATCGATCCAGGTAAAATAGTTAGACTTCTCAATCTTTTTCTAACCATTGTTGAATTATATAAATTAAAACGGTTTCATATCTTTTTCTCCAGGTCAATCCAAAGTCTCACGGATCCACCTTATAGACCGGACATGGTTCATAAGCAACCTTCAACCCCTGCACTCCACCAACAGTCTGAAGAACCGGAGAGATTTTATCAAAATGTTGGCTTTTACCCACCCCCACCACCTCCCCCATCACATCCAGCCAACATGCCAGTCCGCACTTATATTCCGTATAGTAGCTCTACTGGCAATATTTCCTCTTCAGCCTCCGGCTTCAGAAGTCCTGTCGGCCAACACCAACCGATGCAGTACTACCCTGGTGGAAGTAATGGTCCACACCCCTCTAACTATCCCGGACCACGACCACCTCCACCAAATCTGAACAGTTCCGTCCCAGGAAATCTAAACTGGGCAAGAAATCTGCAACAAGGGCAGCAGCCCCAACAGCCAGGAGTCAATAGGGATTTATTACGACAAGAAGCAAAAATGTTGGAGATGCAAGACGAACTTAGAAGAAGAGAGGAACGTGCTGCTATCATGATGTCAAAAGCGCAACAAAATTATCCCTCAAGATATGGTCCACCCCAACAACAACAGCCATTGCGACCAATGTATTCTCAACAACGACCTCTTTCTAGTAGCGGCCCTCCACCCGCAGCACCCCACAAACCTTACAAGTCTGGAGAAATGTCACCTAGTGGTGGGCATCAGCCACAATTTTCCGCAAGTATGGGAGAAATTCCAAAGGGAGCATTTTCTTACAACAATGGGCACATCCCTTCTAAAAGTGTTGGGGGTGCAAATAATCCTTGGGATAGAGAAGCCAAAGAGGTTGAAGCCGTTAGGAAAAAGGAAGCAGCAAAATATTGGAGAGATCAACAAATTGAGGAATTAGAGAGCTTACTGAATCGGAGTCCCTCGCAGGATGAACAATTAAGAGCTTTGAAGTTGGAACGAGAATTTCAAAGAAGGGCAGAAGAAATGAAGAAGGATGACGATGGCGAGAATGAAGAGGAGGAAGAGGAACAAAATGAAAGGAAAGCTATGATAAGGCGACTACAAGAAGATCTAGATCGAACAAGAATATCAAGTGGGACGAATGGGACCGGTAAACTGGAGCCCATGGAAGAGGAAAGGTCGAGAAAGATTGAAGAGATGAAAAGAAAGAAAATGGAGCTTGAAGCTGCACAAGGTAGGTTTATTCCTATGAAGTTAAGCCAGGGACTTAATTGGCGTCTAATCATTTTTTATGGCATTTTCCTTACAGCTGCAGAGGATAAATTAGTCCGAGAAGCGGCCAAACGAAGGGTAAATAATTTTTTCTATAATGCCAAAGTTATGGCGTACAAACAAATCTCTGACCTTTCACTAATATTTTTGATACTCTTATCGGCTACAGGAAGAAGAGCTTAAACGTCAAATGCAGCAGCATAGCTTCCCATACCAGTCACCTTATAGAACGTCCTTCCCTCCGAAACAACTCGGATCTCCGGTCTCCTCCAATTCATCTTATCCAATGGATAACCATCATCACCAACCACCACAACATTTTCACCTAAGTCCTACCACTGCAGCGGCTCCTCCTTTGCCAAAGTCACCTCCTCCTGCCCTTTACCGACCTGCAGCCCCTGCTCCAGATAAAATCTCTCCTCCACAAACGTCCCCACGACCAAGGTCTGATAAGAAAGTGTCTTTCAATGAAACCGTTGCCACAAATGAGCCACCACCAACGCCCCCAGAAGAGCTGACGCAAAAACCACGAGAGGATCCAAATGTACAATTGTTAACGAAAATCGCACTTGCAGTTACTAATTAAAATTTTTATTGATTTTTTTTAGAAATTCTTTACTGAAGCAACCGCCATGTTATCCAGTCCACGTAGTCCGGACGCCGCCACTCCCGGTACTGGAAATACGCCTGGCGTAATTGGGGCACAAGAAGTGAGTTTTTGTCATAATTGCAAAATTAGAATAGATATGCAGTTTTTCACGCGATGTCGTATATGTTCTATTTCAAAATTTCAATTAATTTTTAGGTGTACCGAGATCCAAGAATGAGACGTCTTGCAGAACAACAAAAGAATCAACCATCCATAACTCCAAAACCGGAGAAAATGACATTTAAAGAAAAAATGAAACTGTTTGCAATGGAGACGGGTCAAATCGAAACACCTAACACAAACAAAGTTAAAACTTCGAAAGCTCAGAGAGAAATTGAAACGGTCCCTACTGCAGCAAATAATTAAGTAATTTTTTAAACCCGTTCTACAAATAATATATGTATTTCTTTACGTCTTTTTAGATAGTTAATTGTTAAGATATATATTTTTAACAGATTTTATTCTAATGACGAAAGCAAACCTTCTCTATGCATTGGTGTGGTGAATAATGGGACTGATTGCTAAGAATGGAAAGACGAAATAAGTTTTATTCCTAAGGCGTGCCTCTGCAATTTGTACGTATCGAAAGAAAGAAACAATTAAGTATCAAATCAATCAATCAAGCCACGTATGGCGTAATAAATCTGGTAGATTGACCATTGACCTGCTGGTGAAAGTTTCCTATTTAGATAGTAGATCCCATACTTTGTATGAAACTTATCAATGATGGACGTATCAGACCACCTCTTGCCTATCCTTCATCCTCTTTACCTATTTACAATATTCATGTAAAGTTTTCGGGTTAACATAAACAAATATTCTACAATTAATTAATCCATTCCTACAATTCAATAAGTATTACTTAACAAACGAACAATTTTTTGTACAAACTTACTTTCCTAATCTTCCAATTATATGAATAATCATTCTTTTTTACATCATTATTACATCATTTTAAATTAAGGAATCAAACACCTATCAGTTCCTGTAACAGCTTATTACATGTTAAGTCATCTTTCCGGATTTCATTTATTGTAACTGACATGCCAATCCTAACACCATTCCAATTTTTAAAGATTGATAACCCTCGTTTTACATAAAGCTATACTTGAAAAACAGTGCTGCTAATAATGTGACTGTGTTATTCTCATTTCGAGTACTTTTTAAATGTTTTGACAATGTTTATTTGACAATTTATACTAGATTATTATGCAAACTTGAGTTAAATGAACTACGACTTATTGTTAGATTATTGTACAGAACACAATTTATTATACCCTAGAAAAGTGTCGGATTGAGATTATAATTAACTACTTACATTATTATAATCATTTTATTACAGAGTTAAGGTACTTAAATGTAAACATGAAAACGAATGCTACAGATATTTTTACCCGATTGAACTATGAAGTACTTATATTAAACGAGACATTTTTTATTATACTATTAAAACTATTTATTATATCCGTGTGTGCTGTCTAAGGAAATGGGAGACTATACTTGAGCAGTAAATATTAATTAATGTAATGAACAAGTACTTTATCATAGTGCAGATTGTTTTATCAAAAATCACTTACTAATGTAGATTAATCTATTACTATATTACTTTACTTATTATAAAATGCTATGTTGAAAAGTACGCTGTGAAGTGACTATTGAAAAAATTTTGCAGTTCGCCAGTAATAAAAATAAATCAAATGTCAAAAAAATGAATTGCTGAACGAGGACAGGAGGCTGGTGATCTGTAAGTAATTTACAATTAATACAAAAAAGTTCACAAAGTTATCCATCCTGCTTACTACGAGAGATTTGGCAATTTTTTGACTCGTGGACAGTTAAGTGCTCATTATCCAGTGAGGGGTATTCATTCATGGAAATCTTTAAGAAAGTGAAATTTTGCATATGTATCACTCATAATTCGCAAATGTCACCAACTTGTAGACTCATTCATTAGTGGGCAATGAACGCATAAATTGGGTAAAGAAATCAGGTCTGCCACGCTTTACCGTCGTGAAGTTCAAAGTCTGCTGGATTTATGAAACTCGTCAAACTCATTCATCAATGAATATTCTGTGGCGTATGACAAGACGTCATTTTATGTTTTCTGTTGTGGTACGCAAAACATAAACATGGATGAATAAAAACATTTGGGGAAAAAATTGTCTTAATTTTTTTTTACCAAAAAACTCTTTTGTGTTTGTGTGATATTATGGAATTATTGCCCTGCAGTGTTCATTTCACAATAGCTATGCATTCATTATTCATATGCATTCATTTAGTGGGACATCCTGACTTGACCACTGCCACTAAAAAATGACCAATTCATCAATAACAAAGTGGGATACAAGTAGCACAAGAAATGTAATCAACAAATATTTGTAAATATTTTATGGAAAATGTTGACAATTTGGTATGCATATGTACATATCCGTGAGTCAACAGTTTGACTTGTTGAGCTTAAGTTTATTATGTACATTCTGTATTTCAAGGTAAGATTATGTAAGCAGTAATGACATATTGTGTAAACAGATATAATACCTCCAATTTGGAACCAAAACAGTTTTTTGTAGAAAAGTTACGTCGCATAATGATGCTCATTAATATCTGATTTATCTATACTTACAGATATATGTCGCAGGAAAGAGAGTGGTCGGTCAGTCAGTAAAGGAAATTTGAGACGTAGTAGAGGAATGAGATTTTTTGAGATTGACGTTTAGCTTACAGCACGTGTAAAGGACGTGATAAGCAAAGGGTAAATCTCTCAGATTTTGATGCATTGACAAATCTCATCAAAAGGAATCTTTTTTCAGGGGATAGGGATTTATCAGTGTAATGTCATAAAAACTTAAAAGTTTTGTACTTTTGAAAATATAGTCAAGATTGTCTTTTGATTACTGTGATAACCTCCATAGTCATGTCAAGCATTCATATGTACTTATTGCCCACTGTGCATGCAGTGCATATCTAAAATTATTGATCTCCGAAATAAGATTGAACTCCAACATTTCTCGGATGTCCAATATCTTTATCTCCATGTGTTTGTCCGGGCATCACAGAAAGGCTGGAGTTAAAACTCATTGCTCTTTTAGCAAAACGGAAATTTCGACGCAATTTTCTTATTGGAAAAACGTTTAGTAGGAAAATGCAGATTGTTTGCAAGAACCAAACTATTTCCGAAAAAACCTCTAATCACAGGAGCAAAACGACAACTGTCAATAACTCATTGACCAATGCGACATCAATATCCGATTTCTCAACCTCCAGAAACTTATCTCTCCCTTATTGACAATCTTTGACATTCCCATTGAACCTGTCCCAACTGCGTACTCCACAAACAAAAACTAGGGTAAAAGTCCCCTTAATTTGCCTTTGTCCTTTCCTTACAACTCCCGGATTCGGGTTTTCGTTCCGAATTCGGATTAAGTCGCTCCAGCCACTCACTCTACCCTCTTCTATTCCTCCTCCTCCTCCTCGTCTTCCCCTCCAGTCAACCCGGTCTTTGGATACCTAAATGTATATTTTCCATGTACTCCGAGATCTGTCCGGGTTTCAGGCTACAGGATTCAAAAGTGGAAAACTGGAGCAGAATAGAGCTCGGCTTAAGAATTGCTTCTGGAAAAGAGTCGATGCTCCAGTTCTAGTTACGAATGCTTTGCCTTTGGTTTCATGTTCATACGAGTGGGTCAGGTTTGGTTAAATGTGCCTAGCCAAAAAGAGCAAGTTGTATTACTAAAGCTTGGTACTGAGACTGCCTAGCCTAGACTCTGTAATATGCAATATAACCTCTGACAAAACGGGAGAGAATCCCCAACAGAATTTTCCGTAGTCTCATGATAAGTCAGGCAGTGCGTTTAGTTGTCCTGTAACTTTCCTTTGGAGCACATCACACGCATACTGACATTTGTTAAACGTGAATGTGAACGCGTACAACTCTAACTTTCCAGACAAGAGGTTAATCCACCTAAGAATTCTAGTTGCATTGTAGTATCCCTTCAGACATTGCTTGAATATTTTCATTATCAATTGTCTTTTAGATAGATGACTACTTGTGAAACGGTTCATATTGTTCTGGTTTTATAAACAAGTCAATAAGTGCATTTTTCATACGCGGAACGTGACACTCTTACCGTAATTGTTTTAAAGGACACACCACATTCAAGATATCTGGCCTTACCAAATCCTGAACTTTACTATACAACCAAGAAACAAAAAGGTGACAGTTNACACACCACATTCAAGATATCTGGCCTTACCAAATCCTGAACTTTACTATACAACCAAGAAACAAAAAGGTGACAGTTTGTCCCTGTTTGGGGTGAAGAAGAGCCGAATTTTGTAAAGGTTTTCTCGGGTAATAAAATAATGGGCATTTGTGAAGACAACGATACGAAGAAGAATGTGGATTTGGAAACATCGGAAGAAGTGAAGGAGCAAGAAACCTCTTTTTCGAAACCTGGTGACAATTTCAATCCCAAAGATTGGGAGCTTCCACAAAAAAATGGATTGTATGATCCCAGCCTGGAAAAGGATGCTTGTGGAGTTGGCTTTGTTGTGTCAATCGATGGGATATCATCTCATAAGGTGAGATTTTGTATATGCTTTCACCAGTAGATAAGAGTATAAAGGGATAAAAATAAGGTCAGTTAGAAAGGCTCATTTGGCCGAGTATTTTCAGTCCAACACTTTCCAATATTTGCGAATGTATTTGCGAATGTATTTGCAAATGGAAAATAAGAAGACAGTGACAGAAATGAAAGCTCATGAAATTTAAATAAAGTTCGTGAGTAGTTTAATGCCAATCTGATATTGATCCTGCTACTTTCTGTAAGAATTGAAATGAAAACAGGAATGATTCAAGTGT
>JAAXNX010000244.1:0-37158 GCA_036491905.1 Folsomia manolachei
CGGTGCATGCGTGGCGTGTTACTGCATAATAATGGTAGTGGGTTATCTCATCCGAATTGTAATATACACAGGATTTTTAATAAATACCAACACTCACACATTGTGGGCGGAAAAGAAACTTACAAATTGTAATAATAACAAAATTATATTTACGAGTATTTTGTATGAGCTTTCTCATTCCGGATATCTTCCATCTCTAGCTGTTTTTGCATTGGAATGTTTTTGAATATTTCCGCTTTAGGCTAATTTGAAGTTGGACGTCATTTGATTCCCAAAAGTCATGGATCTACCTTGAAAGGTCAAATAAGATGCATTTTCAAGTTCGCAGCAAGATGAACTGTTCTTTCTATGAACTAGTTTTTTTCGAACGACTTTAAATTAAAATTTTCCATGAGCAAAGCTGTTTTTATTTTTGAAATTGAAACATGATCTTTTGGTGAAAGGAAATTTATGACAAATAATGATTATGAATTTTGATTTGATTATCTATGCAATTTAATGCCAATTTCAATTGCTTTCGAAGAAAGAAGGTGAAGGCTGCAGACGACGGAAAAAGATTTAAGAGCGGTATGCAATGAATTAAAAAGAAGGGCGGTTGTTCGTTTCCTTGATTTGTTAGGCGTGATGGATAAATCATTTCCAATTATCTCGAACCGTAAATTTGTTTCCGATTCCACCAAAGGAAACGACAAGCGGTACTTAAAATGTTTGCTTATACGTGTTTCGAGATCAGGTGCATTTTTGATTCAATCAAATTGAGATTCAATCTCCTATGCGAAACATTTTTTCAAGTAAACAACAAATCCAAAACTATAATTTGCATTTGTTTTGCATATTCACGAATGCATGTGATTGTCCTTTGATAACATTTTTCGGATACCCACTGTCTTCTTAATCTCCGAGAAAATTGAATCCGGCTTTGTAATTAACCAAAATAGCTTGTGTAATTCAGTCAAGATTGTTCTATAAGATTTCATATGATTTCCGTCCTTAGGATTAAAATTGCATTTCAACATTGAGCAGGCATATGTGTACATTATTGCTACCTTTGATTGGTTGCTTCTACAATTTGACATTACCCTCAAAGTTCAAGATAGGTGGGGCGGTTATAATTTTTTGTTTCTGCTGTGGTAACATGTAGCTGGTGAATGTCTCAATTATGAGGTAACATAATTGCATGGCATTCACTAAAGAAAATGATTTTTTACAAGTATTCGATATTATGCAATCCAACTAGTTCGTCTGATTTTGAAGTTTAATGTGTTGTTCGTTGAATCATGACGAGGAACGAGCCGCCCGTGCGGTTTAGCTAACCAATTTGTTTATGAGTATTTCGAACCCCAGAATATCCTGCCGTTCAAAAGCATTGAGTTGCAATTTTTTCTGGCTGGAGCTTTTAAAGTGGAGATTGAATTATTTAAATTTTTGCCGACATTATGACATTAGCCAGGTCTTGGTTCCATTGTAATATTTTTAAAATTTCCAAGAAAGTTTCAAATTGTCATTCAGGTTGGTTCATGAAAAAATGTTAATTTTATAAATTACATTTTTTGTTCCATTGTTATTTCATCCTGTGTAATGGAACTGTAATGACTTGTCATTATTCCGGGTGTCAACCTCAACTAAAATACAATCTCTGAGGTCTACTTTTTGATTGTGTGTGCATATGTGAGGGAAGAAAGCTGAAATAGACAATGGAGAAAGAATGCCAACTTGATCCTCTTGATGCTCGACTCATTCTACAATAATTCAATTCCCAGAATCTGAAAATGGCATTTCTTTCTTGTCATTCTGTCTCTGCCTTCTTGGTTGATCATCCGTCAGTTATTAATTTTTTTTCTTTTCTACCCTTCATTGAAATATTATAAAATTCCATGTGTGTGGTAATTTCCTGTTGGGAAGGATGGGATAATCCGACACGGCGATCTTTTCATGTTAGTCAAGAAGAAAGCTGAAATAGACAATGGAGAAAGAATGCCAACTTGATCCTTTTGCTGCTCGACTCATTCCACAATAATTCAATTCCCAGAATCTGAAAATGTCATTTCTTCCTTGTCACTCTGCCTCTGCCTTCTTGGTTGATCATCCGTCAGTTATTAATTTTTTTTCTTTTCTACTCTTCATTGAAATATTATAAAATTCCATGTGTGTGGTAATTTCCTGTTGGGAAGGATGGGATAATCCGACACGGCGATCTTTTCATGTTAGTCATTTCCCCATTATTTATCTGATAAATGATAATCATGGTAAAAGCAGAGTCTACATCACGAATTTTAGTTTCTTTCCACATACAACATTATATTGTACCTGTGCACTTGTGTCTAATGAAAGTTGTTGTCTCAGCCTTTTGCATAATTCTGCAATTTGGATAGACCTTGAAAACCCTATTCTTCTTCTTTTAACGTACATTTAGTTTTGGCCTGCAACAAAGTTTAATGCTCCGTTGGTTGGAAGAGAATTAGCAAATTATGCAATGGTGAATAGCTTGTGTGTGTTTTCTTCACTGACTTTAATTTTGTGAATGGTGTAAAATTTGTTTTCAAGCTTTTTCGAAACTATATATTTTGCAACAATAGCAATTCTTAGAAAATCAGTGGTATTTTATTTGTCGTCCATCAATGTTTCAACCAAGTTTTGAGGTGGACTGAAATTGTGGTAAGTGAGCTCAATTTTACCTGGTTTGAACCTCATTGACTCCAAAACTTACGAGGATTCAATATAAACGAATGTGCACATAGTAGTATTAGAAAAACCCTTGTGCATAAATTTCATGTGCCATTCCTATTTATCGTCCAATTTTCCAGCTATGTAAACACTAAATGGGTTCTCAACGTATGTAGCGACTGATGTGATAAGTCAAAAAAGCAACCCGTCCACAAAATTTCCAAATTCCAAGAATAGCTCACGTATGAAACTGTCGTCCAAACTAGTTGAAGTGTATAGTAACAGAGTCAACAGCATAGTAAATAAAACTACCCACCAATTTGCAGACACTCAGCATGTTGTAAATGCAATGTAATCTCGTGCCAAATACATGAATATAAATATGCAACTGACGAGTTTTCTTTGCTACCTCTCTATTCATGCAAGTCAAAACTCTAACCCTCCTACCAAACATGCTTCTGACTTGACCAAAATAAACAAACAAACAATGCAACAGTTGCTCACCTTCTTTCTGTGGAACAAGCGATTGGAAAGTGGTTCAGCTTTTTCTCTTCACTTCTTGCTGGAGAATATTCCTCCTCTTTCTCCGGGTCCTTTCCCAAGTTCAGTAACTTTTCCAAATAATTTTGCACTTGTTTAAAATTGTATTTCAAATTGACACAAAATACAAATTCTTCAAATAAGTTAACTGGTCTTCAGTCGGACACCATGAGACTTGTCTTCCGTAAACTTCTTCTCTTGAGTGACTGTCAGTAAATAATTTGGAACCGAGGAGACTTAAGGAGATCGAAGAATAATCGAAGCTAGATCAGCGACTACTGAGACTGTTCAAGTTCTTTGTCAAGGATTATATTATATCATGAAGAGATAACCTAGCTAACTATCCAACTAACGTACGGTTTATTCCGTAATAACATTTCAGGATTTGCAAGGAAGTAGAGGAACATTTGAAAAGTGCAGTCAAACCATGCCACGAACGGAGGGAGGAAGGGATTGATCATATCATATCATATTATCATTACCCGTATGCACAGCATTAAGATTGTCCGAGGGTCGGTGTGGGTATGAGATAAAATCAACCTGCTTTAATATCCTTCCTTCCAACATCAATGCCAAGGTAAGGCAAGGCAAGGAAATGCAATATAATGCACCAGGATTGCGAGGAAGGGAAGCTGTAGATTTGCGAGTGAGTGCGAATCCTCATTTACTCCATATAATGGTGAAGAAGTTGAGGATGGTTGAGTGAGTGAAGGGGTTTAGGAAGTAAATTCGAATTGCATGCAACTAAACTCAAGCTTAAGCTTAGCTTACATTACAGCTACAACAGCGTCAACGTCTACAACACCTTTGCTGAATGAAGAAAAGACTTTTCTCATCAAATACATAAACTCAAAGTCAACCATGCATTGCATTGCGTCTCATCTCATGGCACCGGCACCACATTCATTGCATGGTACGAAATGGAGGAAAAGAATGAATACAAGGAATTGAGTGCGATAGTGCAAACCACCCCCATAAAAGACAACCTTACCCACATTCAAAAGATTGGGGTACATTTTGCACAAAAATTCCTCTAAAACCTTTATTGTTGTCGCTTCGTTGTTGTCCTTTAGTGCAATTCAGACACAAAGTTGAACTCACTTCTCATGGATGGGAGACGAGCAGAGAGAATTTCGAAATACTTTTGCATTGTGATGTCCTTTTAACTTTGTCTCTGTACAAAGCAGAGTGCACATAGTTTACCACAACCAACATTGAGATGGAGATCAACACCGAGCATAAAATATGCTTTACTATCCTGTGTCCCAGCTTGGAAGTTGGATGGAAGAAGAACCACAACTTCCCGTTAAGAATGACTTGGTTGATTTTGGTTGTTGGTTTGGTTGGATGATGGAATAAGAGAAAAATATATCATTGTTCTCAACTTTTAGGGGTTTAATTCATCTCATCACCGTAAAGTTCAGTTGAGATGGTCTTTTGTATTAAGGGTGTAATTGTACATATGTCTCTCTCTTGCAAGTAAAGTTGGACACATAAAGTTCGAAAAAAGTTGCCGTCTCGAAATAATGCTAGTTACTTAAAATCCAAGTTTAAAGGTAGTATTTGTGCACATTTGTTTAGCCAACTAAGTATGCAAATTATTTAAGGATATTTAAACATTCAGAGTTATAAGCAGTAAATAAATTAATATTCAATATTCAAGTAAGCACGCTATTTGCACAAGTGGAATCCCTACTTCATCAATGACATGCCAAACTTTGATCGGAAGCATATTTATCTGCCACATATTTGACATATCACCGTCAAATAAACCTTACCTCAATCCCAACGGGAAATGATAGTTGAGATTTGCTACCAGTTGTAATTTTATAAGTGGCAATAATTAGATTTTGACTGTCCCACCATAAACTCATCATAATTCCGTCGTTTTATTTCAAGTATCTATTAACAAGTGCGAATATTTTATTACTTATTGCTATCATGTGCTTCTACTTATCATTTTAATTTTCAACTAAAATGCATGCCAAACTTAAAAATTAAAAGCAATAAAAACTATTTATCTATTTATACCGGTAGATTGCATGCCATATTTTGCTGTTAATTACCGACGTGCATGATGATCTGGACGTTTGAACAGGAAATGCCAGACAGCAACGGTGAGTTGATATTGATAACCCAGAGAAATTATCGGAAGAAAACTCCCTTAAACCGTCAATCCAACGCTAACACGTCAAGTTACGAATTATTAATGCCGCAGAAATGATCCATATTGATACGTTATAAATATGTGCATGTTTAACTTTGAACGAATTTCCTACAAATTCTGTAAGCACTAACTACTCGGCTGGTGGTAAAGTGTGGAACTGGATTAAAATCACAGAATTATAGAAGAAAATTCTCGTAATTCTCATAATTAAGGCTAGTTAGCCGTGATACCTTATTAGTTGGATGGCAGGAAATAATTTTATTGCTTTCGTGCAATCTTTCACCCATCCGTTAACGTTCTGGGAGTGTAAGCCAGTAGGATGCTGCATGAGTTTGTCCCGTCATTTTAAAACGGTTTACTGATTTCATTTCATGCCATACCACCAACTGAAATAAACAACTATCTCCAGATTAAGATTTGATACCAACTGAGCTGCAGGTTTCCGAAACAAATAAAAAAATTGGATTTAGTTTATAAATAAACTAAGGAACACAGCACTTAATAACTTTGTAAAAGGCCAAAGCTGTCATTTCATCAAAATTTTAATAAATATTTGCAAACTAAAAATAAACTTGTCTGACTTTACTCCACCTATTTATTTGTGCAACTTTGAAATTGGCAAAAGGGAGAAGAATTTGATTCGCCCTATTAAATGTCATTGTAGGCAACCTGATTTATAGCACAGTAATTTTTCGCTTAGAATCTGCTTATCCTTTTGAGTAGAGTACTTGAATTGGATGGTATTTAAAAGTAATATAATTTGAATGCAATTGAATGTTCACATAATCAAATGTAGCACAATTCATAGGAGGTCTTCTCTATTTGTGTAATTCTCTCCCCACGAAATGAATGCCAACGCTCCGATCCAACGGTTCGTGTATTGTTGACTCGTCGAAAATCTGGTGTCATTCAGTCTCAACCTTTGATGATTCTTGATTCACTTTTTGCCAGACTGTCAATTCTTGACTAATACTAAAAAACCGACGGATTGATAAAATTTAAAAGGATGGAACTAAATGCAAAGGATTCATCAATCCATTCAATTGGGTGGTTTGCTCATCATCATTCATTTTAAATTCTACTTCCAAAATCAAATAAACGCGTCCCAGAAAACGATAACAAATAGCATCTGAAATGTTTGTGTATTTAGTTACACCGTTTGGATAAACGCGTCCCAGAAAACGATAACAAATAGCATCTGAAATGTTTGTGTATTTAGTTACATCGTTTGGCATAAATAAACCCGACTTATTCAAACTTTGCCCACCTAATTATACCGGGATTGAATGTAGGCTACTTACATTTTTGTTTGGGATTTTGAACCGAAAAGGGAACTGCGAATAGATTTGTAAATGAGAAAATATTTATAAGTTGTTGTCTGAGGAAAGTAGGAAGCTCATTTTTGTAATTCAAAATTGTTTGTTAAGTTGAGAACGGTGAGGTTGTGTTACTTGGTTTAACAAAATTTGGACGACTGACCAACAAAACTTGTAAAGTTCAAAGACGACCAAGTGAAAAGTTTTAATTGGATGCTTTTACAATTTTAGCTTTTGTAGCAAATAAAATTTACCACAGACAGGAATATACTGAATTTGATAGTGCATAGTGATGATCTCACAAATACGGGAGCAAAGAAGGGCATGCAGGATGGACAGGATACATTGTTAAATGTGTATAATGAAAAAATCTTTGCAAAATTCGCAAAGTCACTGTAGCAGTATTCACAAAAATTCTTCATCTAGGTGCAACACAATAGCATGGTGATACAGGCTTAATTCTAAGACAGGAAAGAAACCCGATTTGCAATTAAAATAAAATCAACCGATATAGTTGTTTTTTAAGTACTCACTGCTTAAATACTTATTCATCACATTTCTCGTTTAGATGTGCTGTGATTCTTTTATTTTAAAAACTGTATCCTTGTGTCTCAATTAAGCTGAGCTCGGTTTAAGATACAAATAGTCTTAAGCGTGTACTTACTCGCTCATATATGGATTTTGTACGAGAATTTGAGCTCTACATTTTGATTTTTAATTAACTATTCAGAACGAATTCGTCATCATTAAGTTTAAAAAATAAAGACGAACAATAAAGTTTAATTAACTCATCAAACTTAGGAAATGCTATCATAAATTAAGCTGAGAATGAGATAACTTTAAAATGTTTAATATACTCAAAATGTATGTTGTAATATTACGAGAAATAAGATGAAGAGAGTAATTCCAAAGGTGGGATTGGACACAGGCTTCTGTAAAAGGGATTGGCAATTTCTACCCATTGAATTGAATTAGCCACAAGATTTGCACTGAAGTCTTTGTCTATTTCGGGTATTTGAAAATAACCAACCACCCGATTCGCAATTTAACGAAGTGATTTTTTAAATTCAAGAATAAACTAACTGATTGACCCATCTTTCGTAAAATAAACATTTACAGTTGCTTTGCTACATTGGTTAGACATTGGCTACTTTTTTCTATCATTGCTCGTTCGTCTAGGATAAGCATCATAGCACAGCTTTTAATAAAATGAAACAGGTGGATGATTACCGAGACCTATTTTCCACAAAGATGCTGATAATTCACACACATTTATTTCCTAGACTGATGCGTTTTGATGTACCAAAGCACAGGCTCATCCATCCTCAGTTGGGCAACTTACCTAAAATTGTAGCTTCACTTCATAAAATATTGCCAGATAGGTTGTTGCATTGGGTCTAATAGAAGAAGGCAATTTTGAAATCTTTTCGTTTTTTAGTTAGTTGTATTACTCCCATAAGCATCTCTGTCCACACGTAGGTATTAAAGTACTTAAACCCACCTCATTCCGTATTTTTTTAAAGTTTTACCATTGCCACCTCAGGTGTGATATACGTTACGAGCACAGTATGTGTTTGTTATGGTTCAACTGTTTGCAAACAGTTAAATAAACTTCGGTGTTCTCCTTCTTTTTTCTTGTCTTGTGCTGTTTCGGGATTTGATCACGCAGGTAGGCAGATGTTATGCAAGACAGATACTTCAGAAGGAAAAGGAAGATATGTAGGACAGAGAAGCTTATAAAAATGTTGTACAGAAAATAGCTCAAACTGGGATAAAATCAGACCCATTTTTAGCAATGTGTGTTATCCAACCAAATGAAATGCAGTGTAACAGTTGCTGTCTGTCTCTGATGAGATGAGTGATGAGAAAAAGTATGCATGTCGAAGTGAATTGATTTTAAAGTTTAAATTCGATGAAGTGTGACGAATTTAGCCCCGATTTGACTCAAAAGTCTGCAAGTCGGTCAGTTCCTTGGATGTGATGTGTGAGAACGAAGGGATGGATGTGGTAATTTTTATGGGGATGGTTTAATACCCCAGTATTAGTGTGTGTAGATAGATAATGTAATTTTGTAGAATTATCTAATTTTCAATGATGGCTGTAAATAACAGTCTGTCATAAGGGGTGCACTGCACGACTGCATGCCTTGCTAATATGTTATACCAATAATAGGCTTATGTCACACAGTTGTGTTTATTTTATTGGCATTTGTTCCTTCCTCCTGCAAATACTTGGTCAGTCGATCATCAGTAACACCTGCAATCTAGGAATTAGGTGACAAGACAATACGGTGGACAAGCATGAAATCTACGGTGCCAACCAATGACCGTAACGCTTAGAGAAGCAAGTAACAAGGACATCAGGATTTGGTATTGGTGGATGACAAAAGAATGCAGATGTTACAACTTTACTGGGCTTAAATTTAAATCTTAATATTATCTCATAATTCCGATGCGGTTTCATCCATTCAGTCCTCTGTCCGGATTAAGATTCGGATTAAGTACCGTATTTGGTGGGTAGTAGTATGATACGGTAAGTTCCGTCCACCGAGTGCAAACATAATCTTAAATACTAGCTGCAGTACAGCAGTTGTCTCAAATTTTCAATTTGGGTTAATATACAGAACGACAAACCAAAAACCGAAATTTTTTTTAAAAACATAAAGAAAAGTATATCAAACTAGTCACAATAAATCTGCGAGTCTTACGTCGAAGAAAATCGCTACACACGAAAAAAGATAGTGAGACGACTAAGATTTACTTGTACTGACATGGAAAACAATGCATATTATTGTAAGACATTAGTGTATTGCTATCAATGCATTATACCCACATACATTGTTGCATTTGAATGTACGGATCCTTGTGTTTCCCCTAATTCATGCTCCTGCAGTGAAACATTTTATTTGAAAATCAACGAAGAAAAAGTTCCGTAATTGCCTCAAAACAAATAAATGACCGTGTAACATGCGGAACAAGCGGTCAATTGCAACTTTTGACTCTGAATTTTTTTTCATCCATTTGAGGAATAGATTTTGCAACCAATTTTTATGTAACTACTTTTCATGCCTGTTTTTTTTATTATTGCAAAGCTCTACCCCTTTGCACCTGTAATTGGATACGACGCAGGTGAATTAACACAAATTCACAACTTGTACAACCTTCCTTTGTTTTGTTTTGTTTCCCATTTTATGTATTACGAGAAAAGACTCGAACCGAGCAAAACTAACCTTTCTTGTATTTGATCTTGTTTTGTGTTGAATTTATTTCCGTTTTTTGCAAACGATTCATGACTGTTACAATTTAATTTAATTTGGATCCAACTGTATACTTTTTCCTTTTCTATTTTTTTGATCATGCACCCTTACCAACTCAACGGAGTTCTCACTTGAGTTAAGAATCTAATTGATTTTACTTAATGTTGTTTTTCCCTTGTAATTTTCAGCTCAGGTGAATTAAATAAAATTTACTTAAAATCCCGTATAAATGGTGGTTGTTGGAGCTTTGGAGGTCTAGCATTGTTTCTATTTCCGACAATTTTACAATTATTTTAGAGTTTACAATTCATGCTACAACGTTTTATAATGTTTCAGTGTGCTATGAAAATAATAATAATGAGATTTCTACCGATGTGTTCCAGTACCGTAATATTCAATTCTAATGATTGTTGATATTCTTTCAGGTTAATTTGTTCTTGTGAAATTCGATTATCAAACATTAAATTAAATTCGGTTTGCCTCTTTACTACAAAATAATGTTACAGATAAACTATTGAACGTGCACTTCGTACGGTGTTATTCGGCTGAAAAATACCGCAGACCACACTATGCGAGCAATTTATTTTTGCCTACTGCACCTCAGTTATTACAGATATTTCTCTGCGTGATATGTCGAATAATTGATGGTTTCTTCCTGTTTTATCCGTATCGAATCGTGAGAAATCGAGAAGTTAGATGAAAAATAAAACGATATGAGATGATATTAATACAGATAACAACTCCAAACAAGCCACTGACTCAGTTGTTACTATCTGTAAACGGGAAACGCAGCACAAACTAGTGGCTGAGATTTGAGATTTGTGCACGAATGTAAACGGCAAATTCGTCATAAATCACGGGAAAACGAAGAAAAAACGGTGGTATTGTTACTAATTATTTTTGCCCACTAGTTAGCAGGCGATCGGTCAGGCGGATAATTAATTATGAAATTGAGTAGTTTTAATAAGACTTCGTGATCCAAGTTCTTAAGTATTTGGCTAGAAACTGTCTTGTTTATTACGGGATTGCTTAGAAAATCAAAAACTCATGTAAGGTTTGACCTGGCATGATGTTCTTACTATTTTACTTTTACAGCAACAATTATCCTCCTTGACCATTTTAAATGAAAAAATCAAATCACCCAAGCTTCATTTTCAGTTTTGCAAGTTTGACCAACCAAATTCAAAGCACTTTGAATCAATTGCCAAGTCATGATTGCCTGCTTCCCTTTCAGTTTGTTTAGTAGCATAATTTAACCCATCATCAATGTAATGAAAGATATTTTTTTACAAAATCATCCTGAAAATGAACCTTGTTTTAAATTGAAACGGAATCTAGCACTTTGGACAGAAAGGATCTACGCACTTTGTCTACTGACATGAATTGGTGAAAAACTTTTACGTAGTTTAATTTAAATATCCAAAACTGAACCATCAAATATAATCAGATTCTATTGTTTCTACTTTTTACAATAAAGCACACGAAAACATGAAAGACTTTTAAGAAATTACCGAAAGGAAATTCTCATCCAACCGACCGTTACACAGAAATGAAATCCCTTAACCCAAAATTCTCAATCGTGGTCCGTCCAGCCCACGATTATACGGAAATTGAGTTTAAGTTTATGGGATGATCCAATTTTTTTAACATTGATGCAACAATTACTTGAATTTGTTCCAATTGTGTTACATTGTTTTGTAAAAAAAGAATGAGAAACTGGTGAATGATTTTCACCCTTTGCCTGCGATGACAAGCGAAGGATTTTTAAATAAATTCTTCCCAGCTCCGTTTTTAACCTCCATTATTGGTCAACTTTTTTTCTTTAAATTGAAATATTATTCAAGGACTTTGTGAAAAAGCATGGCTAGATCTAGGTTAATCTTTAAAACTTTATTGTGGGTGTTACAATTGCGAATTAAGCCATTTGGCACAACTAAAATTTATATTCTACAAAAAAACTAGAGCTGTTTGTTTAATGCTGAACTCATTTTTCGTAACGTAATACAAGGCACAAGGGTAATTTGCCTGCATTCACTTAATCGTTGATTGTTTACTCACAACAATGTAAACAATTGTTGTACTTTGTATATTGCATTACATTTGATTTATGAAAATATTCTTCCACTTCAACTTGAGATGAGACCAACAAAATTACAAAAATTGCAACTTTAAAATGAGTGCATGCATAAGAAATGAGAGACAGCTTTTATTCCATGTAATCAAAGTGTGATCAAAACTTCAGGCTGCGGATAAGACTGAGTTCAGGTAAGCATATAGTACTGGGATGATGAAACATTATTTTCTCATTTTTTGTAATTAACACCATGTAATTTAGTGGGATTGAGGAGGAATTAAGGTGACTGTGTTGTGCAAAATTTGCCATCTTCCATTCCCTCATTCATCCTTTGTAATCTGTATAAAGATTCAATCTACTATCGTATTATGCACATATTATCTCGGACAACTTTAAATCTAAAAAGTTATTAAGCAATTAAACTCGACTCACAAATTGAAATTTTCTCTACACAATGAACGCCATAAATCTTTGGGATAACCGGAAAAAATTTAAAATTTCTGCATTGAATCAAGTTGAGCAGTTCAGTCATTGTAATGCACATGCAGGGTAAATTAGAGTAAAACAGTGATCATCATGACCAGGATGGGCTTTGGTTTGGTGTGAGGTAATAGATTTTGATATTTCATTATACTATTTTGTAAATCCCGTTTCCATTTACGTAATCCATCTCACTTGTTTGTGCTCGGTGGCCCAGAAATGTCCCTTTAATTTAAATCCCTGCTTTTTTCTCCCGGCCATAGGCTGCCTATAAACTTCCTTGAATTTACTTAACTTCAACTATTGCATGGCGTAGAGATAATCCATCATAATTTCATAATAACATTTACGAGTGTCACATGTTATAAGAGGAAGAACGCTTAAACCACAAAAGATTCGGGCGAAATTATAGATGATCCAATCTTGAAGCTGCATCCGTGACATTTTTGTTCATCCTTTGAATATGACGCATTGGCATTGTTATATGAACTTGACTTCTATCTGGCTCTCGAGTGTGTTCAGTTCAGTTAATTATTGACAGTGTATCCTATAAGGACTTTGACTTATTTATTCAGCTCGACATGGCCGTGTTGAGAAGAAGATTGCTGCGAAAACGGATTAATTTATTTCTAATTAAACTAATTTAATTTGAATGTGGATATGACAATGGGATATCAAATCAAATATGGTACATTGCAAGCGTTTGGTTGACGCGAACGAGGACTCGACTGATTGTCAATCTGCAAGAGATAGAAAGAAGTGGTTTATAGGTTAGTTGCAAGATATGCACACTTCTACCTTTCCATCTTCTGTTATTGTCTTGTGTGCTACATGAATTATTCAGAACACAATCAGTGTGGGTCACAACCGTATCATTTCTCGGTGGGAATCCAACATACCACCGCGACGGACGACGTTTCAAACTCGCGACCTGACGATGTTTATGTGGCCAATTTCTAGAGATTAGATTTTTATATCAATTTGCAGGATAAATTGTATCACAGTGTGAAATTCCATTAAAATCATTTTGCCATTTCTTCCTAGATGAAATTCCTTTGCCTCCATTTCATTTCTTTGTGTTTATGTAGCATGCTGCAGTTATATTAAAAATTAATTTGTAACATACTTCGAGATGAAATGAATCGTACTTAAACGGACTAAACTAAACCAGAAACCTCATTTCGCTTCAAATCGAATTAAAATTACACCTTGTCAACCAACACCCAGCCCGTATTGCATTAAAATGGGGATGAAGCATCCCTGTTGGCGATGAATGACATATTCATTCCCAATTGACGACTAAACATCAAACCATGAAGGTGTTAACAGAGCTTGTTAGTAAGTGACATTGACAGCGGAGCAGACATAAGAGGTTGATTTTAGTCTGCATGCATAATAATCTTACCCATGGTGTTGGTGACACTTCAAATCATGATACGATGATAATAATGTCCATTGTGTTATCCATCATCCTACCTTCAAAGTCTCGTCAATGCATCCAATAATAATGCGATTCGTTGCAAGGTGACTTCTCCTTACATCTACCAAGTTGGCGAGTTTCCTGTCATTCGTTTTGTTGTATAAGTCGGAATCCCGTTGCGTTGTCGATAGAATAGCATTTGAAAGAGATGTGATAAAGAGTATGCAGTGCACCAATTGATAAGCACAAAGGTTCCCTCCCTATATCTTCAAGTCGCTATATTTTTCTACAAGGGAAAATAAGATCAAATTATGTTACACTTGATGTGTTGGTAATTTGAAGTTAATTTTAGTAAAATTAAACCATGCCACGAGAAGAATTTGTTTGTTGCACTTGCTTCTTTTTATTGCATTTTGTCGTGCATTCATGCAGTTGCAAAGCCACAGCCAATGAACATAATATTGGTAAAAAATGAATTTGTAAATCATCCCATGTGGAATGTCTCAAGTGGATCCATGCTGTTTTGAAATAGAATACGATATGGCCGACCAAGAGCTCCATTTTAATAGAAACGTCTCAATCAACTCCTAATTGTACCACACACCAACAGCAATATCCTATTAATGGAGATGTCATCTTGAGCCTGAGCCTCAATTCAATTCTGAAACAGGGATTCACGCACGCAACGTCATCAAGCCCCAAGGAATTCAATTGATGAGCAAATTACTTTGCGTGTGGTTTTACAAAAACATCGATCGCCTTACAACTACATAAGACGAGACACCGGGTTTTACTCCCATTGATAAAATGAAATGAGTGTGGGAGCTGAATAGTAAACCTACTTTTGGGATTGAAATGCAAATTGCAAAATGTAAGTGAAATATGCAGTGCATCACCTATTTGGCAAGTAGGTTGAGCCAGAGGTGATGTTGATGCATATATTTCAATAAAAAGCTCACGAATAAGAAAACCGAGTTCGTATCTCGTCTCATCACCTCCTCACGAAATGATTCAATGATGAATAAGATGACATGAACGACAGGTGGATGATGCATGTGAGATGAGAGATGCTATTTAATAGAATTTGCATGGACTTGCAAAATATAGATGTGCTGCACTTTACTATTAGCTTTATCTACTTGGTCCAAAGGTTTGTCCGTCTGCCGTGACCCTATGTATTTCTGGAACTGCTTCACATTTTCAAGTACATTCATTTGATATAATTTTGTAAATTACGACGAAAAGGCGATTAATAACCGTGAATTTCAGGAAGCAGATCACATGTCGTGGTTAAGACACATTGATACATAAATAGCATACAAAGTGAGTACATCTAGCATTCTGAAGCTACTCCTTGGATCTGTTCTTGATCAGTTTATTATGATCCTTTTTGGAGTGCCTTCTTACGAGCTGTTTGTTGATCTTCATTTTAGTGTAAATTGACACAAACACGCCTCACGCCATTCTCCGAGATGAGATGACATTACAAATTTGAAATCTTGGGATGGACCCGAGACCTAAATAACAGAAAACTAAAGTTCCTGCCACAATCCAATCCCATGTACACGCATATAATGGACGACATTTTGTTAGCCTATTTATGAAGGTTTTGAAGAATAATATGTCAATAATTTGCACTCGTTTATGTTCAATCAATGACGCTATCATTGCAAAGCTGGAGGCAAATGACCTGTCCGAATTTGAGGCATGAAGGAGCCACGAGCGCCGCCAACGTCAGCCAATTGAATTTTATTTTGCAAACCGTTTCCTCCGGTTCTCACCAACGAATTGTTTTTGACTTTGGGCTAAAATTTTTAAAATAGCGTCAACAATTCTGAAAGAAAATGGCAAAAAACAAAGTGAACCCACGCAGCAGTGAAAGAGAGATCAAGTAAGTTTGGCACATTATTATGGAACAAAATATTTGCAAATTGCAAGAAGTTTGTAGTTTACTCTGACCGTGGCTGTGTGGACTTGCTTACAGTAATTAATTCGTATTTCTATTTTCTTTACTTGAGGTTTGCTGACGTTCCCAAAATAAAATTGGATGGTGAAGAAAACTTGTTCGAAATCACGGCGCTGCTTACGATGCTTTTTAGCATTTTCGGAGTTTGGATGGAGGTACGTGGAGGTGTTGATTTAAAGAAGTCAATAATAATAAGGAAATGCTTATCGTAATGGTATTACCATTTTAGTGGAAGTTCTTTGCCTGGTTTTCGCTGAGCATGGCAGTAATGAACATTGCTAATTTCCGTCCTGGCAGTGAAGTGAAGCAGATTTTCAGCAGCCTTATGTAAGATTCTACTCATTTACATTATCAATTATTACAAGACGTATTTAACTTACGTAAATTGTTTTACTTTACAGGATCAGTGTTGCGGCGTTGTACATGCTGGTACATTTACAATTCCGTGTCCACAGATCCATGTCATATAAGATTCATGTATATAACTTTCCGTGGACCTCACTTTGCATGCATAACACATCACAAACCCTGTACAAGAAAAAAACAGATTTTAAGAAATTCTGAAATTTTTACCTGATGAAAGTGATATGCCTGCAAATTGTATGTACGGAAAGTATTACAAGAATAGGAAAAAGTTGCAGGATCTGTGAGCACGGAATTAACCTTGAATGTTGTACTTCAAAAATTCGAATCCCATTTGTGGTCCGATTTTCTGATCCAACGATGGCGTTATATCAGCTCAGCAGAATATTACAAAAAATGTGTTTCTCTTCATCCTATATTTTATTCATGTGCAGTTCCAAATGCAATCTAATTTAAACCATTTAAAATAGTAACACTACTTTGTATGGAGTAAATTAATAAATCTCAACAGGTTTTTACATCGGAAAACAAAATAGTAAGAACTGCAAAGCACGGTTATTAATCCTTCACCCTGATAATGGAAATAAAATAGTAAAATAATATGGCATCATCAACCAACTAGTAAAAACATGCAAGAAAGTTGCAGTAATTACAAAAATTGGTAACATCGAATTGAAAATGCTACATAAGATAAATATTCCGTATTTTCAAATAGTACTTTACCCATCCTTGTCAATTAGATCCCGTTAACTTTGCCCACTCCTCGTATTATGGTTAAACTTTGTGGTTCATTAAACGTGCGTTTTAAATTTCAAGAGGTTTCATTGATCGATGAGTGTAGCGTTATCCAACTACTACTGCAAGTTGGAGTTTGACAATTCAATCTCCACATCTCAATTATTGTCCATTTCCTTTTTTGCACTTCAAGTCTGCCGACATTGACCAAGGTTGTTGTTGCGGATGAGAAATTGAAATTGTTAGCGATGCAGAATTTCCCAACCAAACAAATCGATCGGAAGGAAACCAGTTCTGAGAAAGGGAAGACTGAATTGAGGAAATGGTTTCGTTTACTGCTACTCACATACAACTAACAAGATTGATTCCCATCCCATGAATTCGAAACTCGGATCGTGACCACCATTCAGTACATTAAGAATTTTAATTGTATAGTTTTTTTTACAAAAGATGAATGAATGGTACAGTGATACTTTTCCTGACTCGAAAAGGAGTGACGGGAAAGGTTAAATTTAAATGCTTTGTCACCACAAAATTTACATTAGGACTCAACTCAAGTGCATTTCGTCACACCCACGGGAATAATTTAGGTACAATGCAGTACAGTTAATCCGTGCTAACTGCACCATCGTCGGTATGCATGAAGGTTTAGTAGGAAAAAATGTGCATGAAATTGTATTAATGAATGCAAACTGAGGTATTAATTCAGTGTTAGCACATTCCAGAAACAGCTAATTGTTTGAAGTCTAACATTTTCAATAACACAACGAAATCTGCTGGTTAGTAGGTTACGTTAATTTATTCCGCTAATGTAGTGCACCAATCAATTTGGAAGTGTCATTTATAACAAGCAACTGCGTGGCTCCAGGTAATGTCAATTGACTTGTAAAGGCTTGGCTAAAGAGAGCAATGGAACTTTGGGCCAGTTTGACTGCTTCAAATATAAGTCCTTCAACGTTCTGTTGTCCAACATTTTGCAGGCCGGACAGATTATTATCACTGCTGGATGGGACAGGTATTTGTTGAATGATTGCAATTTGTGTCATAATTTTTGGAGCGTTGCCCGTGTCCAGCTTAGATTGCTCGGAAACATTTGTTGCCGACTGCGGGATATCAGGAATGGTCACAACCGTCAATGTTGGTTTCCTTGTTCCTCCATCTAAAACATTTTGGGTTGATTGAGCCAAATTTCCTTTTCCTGAATGTGAATATTGTTCGTTATTTGGGAATTTCTTCTGAATGGATGCACAAAACATCGGCACACCTGCAGTAAAAATTGTAAAAATTCAGGTTGGATTCTTTGAGTGCGGGATTAAAATTTTAGATACCTGTCATACAAAGCACAAACAGCCTTGTAATATACATTTTGGGAGAAATTGCGACAGGAATTGTAATTATCAGTCTTAAACAGAGTGTGGTAACGGAAAAAGAGTAATAAATAACCGCAGAATTGGTAAAGTGATCAGAACCAGAGTTAATTAGTCTGTTCTCATTATTGTCTTAATTTGCATGGACAAGTTATTGTTTGCAAATCTTGTATTTGTATTTGCCTTTATTATCGTGTTAATAACATTCAGTTGACATAACTGGTTTACAAGCCATAACACCAGAAACCTATTCCCATTTAGTCCAGAAATTGACAAAATAGGATATCAATAAAGATTGTGATCAGGGTTTAAAATACCGATCAAAAACAGATCCAACGACGAGCATTACTAACATACTCACTCAGTGTTTTAAAATTTTTATTACATAACTTTTTGGAAAGGCAGCGGGGGCAACACAGGGGACAGAAATTCAAGCTATTTTTAATGGTATTTCACAATAATATTCATGCACTAGCAGTCTCAAATAACTGTCCAATAGGTTCAAAATTAGTTTGTGGTCGAAAATTGTATTTTAAATTTAGTAAAATGTATCATAAAATTAACTGCATTCTATTAACTCTTTGACACTTAATCTACTTCGACGATTGACGAGCATCTGAAAAAATAAAATTATTATAGACTGTTGTGGAGTAATATTATAAATTAAAGAATACAAAAATGAATTACCCACTATCCTTTATAAGAGTATGTAGTTCAAAATGTTGCTCCCCCACTTTGCTTTTAAGACTAGTTACAAGATTTTCATCAACTGTGGTGACTACGACTTGCATCGAATTTGCAAGGCAATCCTGAAATAATTAATGAAATGTAAACAAATATTAAAATGCTTAATAACAAAATATACTAACTTGTCCCGCATGTACTCATTAATCTGACTATCCAAATTCGCCATTGGTTCATCAAATGTGATTATCCTGATATCGGGACAGAAATGTTGTCTCAAGGCGTCCCTAATTATGTGGAAAGCCAGTTGCTTTTCTCCTGTGCTGGATCTTCCTCTCATTTTAAGCAGACCACTGTTGGGCACATTCATGGCGAAATAGTAATCATACTCAATTCGATTTTCCGTCTCAAGATTCATTTCTGAAATCAACGAAATCGTTTCCACATCATCTCTCCCGGAATAGAGTTCCTCCCATTGTGTCCGGAAAATTGCATTCATTTCTTGGACCTGAGTTCTATGAATTGCCAAAATCTCCGCACGTCGTCTGTTTGCTTTTTGGAGAATATTCTCATATCCATTTGAAGCTACAATTAGATCTGTTTGCAGCTGACATAAAGTAAGTCTTAATGCTTGCATTTCCTTCAGTTTATTTTGACTATCTGTTATTTTAAATTCTTGTAAAGCCAACTCCGTAGTTGCACGTGTGTGTTTGTAGTTTTCTTCTGCAATTTTTTTTTGCAACTCTTCTAAATGTTGGGCAACTCCTTTGGAGTTGTCAAAAAGTTGAAGGCCATTATTTTCAATACAAACTTTTTGTTTGGCAAACGCTTTCCTTGCTAATTGTAATTTCTGGATGCACGAGTTCGCAGTAAATTTGTCCTGAAGAATTTTCCGGTTGTCCTAAAATAGGTCAGTGTTTTTGTCAACTTCTCCTAAAACAATTTACAAATATTTTTTATAGATTTTTTGTTATACCAGTAAACGCGTTTTTGACTGCTTTTCCGATGAAATTTGCACATCTAATTCTTTTATTTTGTCTTCCGCTAGTTCAAGTTTTCTTTTAATGTTCGAGTTTTCTAATTTTGGAATTTTCCGAGGTGAGACACCATTTCTTTCCAGCTCACTAACAGCAATACGTTCGGAATTTATAGCCACCTCGAGAATTTCCGCAGATCCGTTATATAGTAGTTCCTTGTCATTAAAATCTTGTAGTTTTTCATTCATTTCATTGCTCAACTTTTGAAGTTTTTTGTCTTGTAGAGCAAAAATATCTGCACATGTTGAATAATCCCTGCAAACCGTCAACCAACATTAGTATAAAATAAATCTCACAACTCATAAAAAATGTTACCCTAGGTCTCTCAGGACACTTTCAAAGGCCATCATCTTGCCTTTTAGGACACCCATTTTGTATTTTGCTGTATGGTAATCCGTTTCGGCCGATTTATAAATTTTCCATACGCGAGAAATTTTTTCTGCCGACTCCACTTGCCCGAACAGTTTGAATAAATTGTCCTTTTCGTTGCTGTTTTCAACTTTTTCAATAGATAACTGAAATTTAAAAAATTCATTTAAATTATCTAAACTCGATTTTCAAAACAATAGTTAAATTGATCACGCACGGCATTGATTTTATTTTGATGGTCCTTTATTTCATCCCCCAAAGAATCAATCTTCCGGTTAGCATCTTCTGCATTAAATTGCGTTAGTTCGTCATCCGTGTACATTGACAATTTTCCGGCTTTGATAATGGACGCAATGTCAAGTTCGCACTTAATCCAGCCCTTATATTGATTTATATTGGAGCAAATTTGGGCCAACTCATTCTGTGTTTTTTCCTCTTCTTGCCTCCAATAGGTCTTTTGAATTTTTGCCTTTTCAAGATTGTTCTCCGTTCCTTGAATATCAGCGTCTTTTGGAGAATTTATATTGTCCACCCGGTCTTGAAGTTTACTTCTTTCTTTAATTTCAGAAAAAATAAACCATTATATTAAGACGTAAGAGGTATAATTTAGTTTTTATCTACCTTGTTTGGCACATTTTTTTGCAGTTGAAAGTTGTTCTAATTCTTCGTTTTGCAGGTGGAGATTTAACAGCTCGTCCATAAATTCTTTAAGAATATTTGGAGTAGAATATGCCCAAGCCTTTCCATCCTGTGGTTGTGGGTCAAAAAGCAGTAGTCGAAGGAAAGAACCAGGAACTCCGAGTAATTCAGCAATTGCTTTTTCTGCCGGCTATTGACAATATTTTGAAAACAATTCATGAAATGATAATAATATATTAACCAAATTATAACCTTACCTTTTTTGCTAAATTCGAGTGGACACTATTTCCGTTTACTTTCAAGGTACATTTAGGTGAATTTTTACTTCCGGCTGGAAATATCCAAGCTATCTCAATTGCATTTTGCCGTTCTCCTCCACTTTCCAGGGCCAGAATTATGTGTGCATCCTACACATGCCCGATTTTTTTAGGTATTTAAATCAATATATAAAGCTACACAAAAAAATTTATTCTCACCTGGACAATAGCATCCCGGCTTAATTCAAGTTGCTGGAGCTATCATTTTAGCTTCAACCTTATCGCATCAGATAAATGAATTCAGAGAATACAAGATGATTAATCAAACCGCAATGATTGACAGTGTGCTGCTAGTATTATGTGATTGTGATTTGTAATCAGAGTTGACCCTTGTCATGAACAAGCATAAAGAAAACCAGAAATCAATTATTCTAGCTAATATCATATTCAACTTACTTTTTCGAAACCTTCTACTGACTGAAGTACTTTATTTGAGTTTTGTGGAATTATAATGAAACTCTATCAAGGAATACAAGTATTTGACAAAGTTTGGACTAGCTGCACGAATATCATAAAAAATAAATTAAACCTTATTATTCCCCTTAACATTATCGTTATCTGTTTGAGATTGAGATAGTGGTATAAATTCTACGTTATCAGTTTTCAGCTTGGAAGAAGCATCAGTCTCATTGTTTAGTTGAATTGGTCCATGACTCCCTTTTGAGAGCATGATTGTTGTCGGGTATGGATCGGGTCCTATTAAGGATAATAAAACAGGAAGGAATACCAATCCATGGAACAATCCGAAGAACACGACTGCAGTCAGAACCTATGAATTTTAACATTTTTATTTCACATCAATACAATCCGGATTCGGTATTCCTTTTTTTTAAATTTTCGACTTACCTTGAAAAATGATTGTAAGGCATGGGTTTCCGAATTTGCTAAAAAAAATGAAATGTTAGTCATTTATGGACTAGTCGGAAAACATGAAACAATACAATGAACACACCAAGTAGAATAATCCCTAAAAATGTAGAAAAGCCTCCGTTCAAGACGGCAGGTCCAATATCCCTCAGCGCTTTTGCGGCACGCTCGTCCTTACTTCCTGTGGACATGAGGAATGCCAGCCCTGCAATGGAAATATGTATATTTTACACGTATAATAACACGTGAATAAGGGTCCTTGATAGAATATCTGGGATTGAATGGTTGATAATTACCTATATGGGCTGCATAGTCTGAAACAATAAAAACATCAAGAAGTCAGATTCTTTCAGGTTTGATGCTGAGATCCAAAAATACATAATGTTCAAAAAGTGTCACTAACCCACGCAGAGGCCAATCGCAACGACGTTTGCAACCAAACTTATTGTATCAATTGTCATCCCCCAGTAATACATGATACCGCCGAGATCAATAACGGTAAATATCACACAAATTCCACAAAATATGCAAACCCTTAGGTTGAACAGGAGAAAGAACACGGTGATAAGAACGCATATCAGGGACAATGTAACATTCCGATACAGCTCATCCGTGATTATCTGTTGATCATGAAACAAAATTCCCCAATTAGTAATTTTCCTGCAGGAACTCGTTGTCCATGTCTCGTGCACTGACCTCATCAGTCTCCCACGAGACGTAAACTGCACTCCAAGAAAATAAGCGTCCTTTGGACCCCTCATTAAATTTCATGTCCGCATCTTTTACAACAACCTTCAGTGAATTCATTCTAAAATGAAATAAAATCCAAAATATAATTTACTATAATTTGTTGAGTGGAAATGGTGTAATAGAATAAATTGATACCCAGGAATGTGTTCATCTCGGCCTTGGAAATATTTAAATTTGAACGGCATCATTGATATCTAATTTATTAAGAGACTTTGTTAATATGCATTTTATTCAGGACCCATATTACTGATATACCTCAATCGGTGACGCCCTTTGTCCACAAGTCAATTCATTTTCCGCTCTAAAATAATGCCTGTATTTTGCTCCAATTCTGCTAAATAGAAATTTTCCTAAATATCGTTGAAATTTTTGTGGTGTGATTGGCGTGTTTGGAATATCTACAAAGATTAATACATTGAATTAGTAAATATTGTACGTTTCTTACTATGCTTGTAATTAATCTTCATCCCGACCTGTTTTAAAATTCCTGTTTGAATATTTTTTAAAGTCTTCGTACCACGTGTCGAATAGAAACACGGCATCTGCATTTTTCATGTTTTGAACAAATTTTTCAAACGCTGGAAAACTAGCAGTCCAATTAACTTGGTGTCCTACAATGAATCCGTTGAATCCAACGTTTGGATACAACACTTTTTTTGCATCGATGTATTTGACTATGTGGGAATCCTGAGCTAAAAACCACATCGGGTCAAATTCCTGTCGTAGTTTAAGGTTACCGTTGATGTTTACTCCCAGAAAAACAAAAGTGAGAACTATCACGCAAACCTATAACCAAATTAGGATAAATTGGACAATTTATTATGGTAATCGTCGCGTGAATTCAATTTTAAATGATTATTAAACACAAACCTTGCCAGGTTTTGTTAGCACCCATTTTGCAAGTATTTTCTCAAAAAAAGTTTGAAGATAACTGCTTTGACTCCATTTGTTGGGAATGTAGTCGGTTTCTTTGTACTTTATCCAACAAAAAAATGCATTACGGCGATTTTCCAGCCTCTCCTGATCTATTGCGAGACAAGCGACAAAGAATGTGACTTGAAACATGAAGACAGCAATAATGCCCACTGCGGCGTAAATACAGAATGATTTTAATCCAGGGAGTACCTAATTAATATTGAGAATTTTGTAATATTTTGACATTTCTTTGAACATTGTTTAATGATTCAAATCATGGGAAACTCACGGTAGTTGCTCCAACCATGAATGCCATCATGTCTGTGTGTGTAACATGAATGACTACATTATATTTGCGGTAATTTATTTAATATTTTTATATTCCTTTTGTAATTACCAGTTAGGGACGTGACAGTAATAGAAGCTCCTGCAGTTTTTAATGAAACGCCAATCCGATGCGGGATAGATTCTTTATATTTCTTTGTAAGAACATTTGGGTAAAGGCTTAACAAAAAAATCAATTGAAACTTTTATCATTTTGTCTAAATCGTCAAAATTATTTATGTCTCACTTTTTCCAACACTGCATTATTACGAACATGTCGTCCCTGCAAAAATTAAAGTTCTCTATTGTACAAAAGACAGTCACAGAAACCGATCGAAAAGCACTTCGGTAATGCAAATGGTATTGACACTTACACTCCCACGCCAAGAAGCAAAAACGGCAAAACCTATGAACAAATATTCCAATTTTGTCAATTTCATCAACTTCAATAACTGTCCATCTTCATGAAAACCAACCTTGTTAACGTTTCCAAAGGCCAATCCAAATGTCGAGCAAATGCCACATGTTACAAGTCCCGCAAGTGCAGCACAACTGATGCCAGCCATTGATAAGTAAGGCTAAAAGACAGGTTCATATAAAAATTAAAAATACAAATTAAAAATAAATATTTTTTGCTGATTTGGGTTTTAATTACCCGTTGCTCTATCATGTTGAACCGTCCAAGCATTATGGCCACGTACAGAAACATGATTCCATATCCAACAACCACAATTTTCATGTCGTTGTACATTGTGAGTTTGTAAACATCTCCGAAGCTAATAAATTCAAATATATGGACTTTAGAAGAATATATGCAAAATGCCGCAACTTGTGTGCGTACCTTCTTCCAGACACATAAAAAATTTTGACAATATTCTTGTCTAGCGTGGAATCAAAATCCCCGATTGTCGACAACCATTCCTTCTCCCATGCTAGTGAGACTTCATCCGCAAGTTCACCTAATCAAAATTACAAAAAATGCCATATATCCCACAAACAAGATCAACATATAGTTCTAATTATTTCGTCCTTAGACTTCTTGCATACCGGTGCCATCATCCCTGACAGCTTCTCCCGCTTTTAATGCCGTTTTATTCACGGCAATGGACCACAACAGCATAATTGACTGGGCACCAATAATTTCACCTTTTTGATTCTTCGTAATTTTTCCTCCCAATTCCATTGTATAGTTGACAGGTCTTCCAAAAACAGGACTATTGTTTAAACATAACTGATTCAATTCTGACTGCATGCTCTAATTAAAAATTAAATCTGCCAATCACCTACCTGACAGTCTCATGATTTATTTTTCGGATAATTTCTGCCTGGCTCAAGTTTTCAATCATTGTTCTATTAAATTGGAACAACTCCAGCGGTCCAACTTGCCAACAGGCTTGGTCCAAATTTTCCACGACGGAACAATAGATATCGTCTGGAATGCTAAGGGTAGCATCATAGTAAGGATCATTTCTCGTGGCAGTATAATTCCCAAATTCGTCGTCTTCGTCATCCCCCGTAAAAAATATATCAGTTAAAAGCATCTTCGAAACTATTTTCCAAATCTCGCCGTTTCCTTTTGGAATTAACTTCAATTCCCTTTGTAATTGGTAACCTGGTTTAATTTGCAATTTAAGGCGTTTTAGTAATTGTTCAGAGTATATCCTTCGTTCGCCCTTTTACGCTACAGATCATTAATTTATTGTTAAATAATTGCATAATTTGGTCAGTCATACGTACTTGAAACAAATCTCGTTCCATTTTCTTCCCCTCACAGTAATGTGTTCTATCCTCTCTTGTACATCCATCATCTGCACAAAATCACAAGTCATAAACTCAACTCACTTTATAATTTGACATAATAATTAATCTTCCATTACAAGTATAAGTATGTAACGAAATCTTGTAAAAAATGTGCAAAAACGTTTCATTGAAACCAAGATTTAAACTTTTGCAAAACTGAAATTGGGCTGTATTGCACAATAAAAGAATTACATATTTCATAGAACTACTTCAGAAGACATACCTTCAAAAGCACTTGCGGCGTCAAAACATTTTCTGCGGTAAAGATCACAGCACTGAATCTGCAATGTAGGCATATTTATGAGTCATTTTCCAATTTCAGTGAATGACTTGTAGTAATCAATCAGTTTAATGAATTTAGGGCGGAATTCAAATTGTTCTAAAGAATTGTTACTGATTTGCATACCTTACAGGGGACGGGAAATTATTCCGCAACCAATCTGTATCAAAGGCAAGTTGAGACGTTTGAGAAATTAAGAGTTTGTCAGGTCTGTCTTCATAAGTAAAATTCATAAGTCCCATGCTACAAATCAATGTGAATAGGAGACAGGCAGTTAAGGATTGATAGGGACGACTTGCCACACCGAAACCCCATCTAAAAATGAAACAGATCATGGCATCATTATGATTTTGACAATGACACAAATATTATTCATTGCTTTCAGCCTGTAAACTACAGACATAAAAACCGGCATTATCCCTTTTTGTGAGCTGACGTAAAATAAAACAAAATTCAGTTCAAAAGAAGAAACAAAAAATAAATTGCTTTATGCAGAGGAACCAATTTAACTTTACTTTACAGCCAGTAATTGCACTTTCAATAAATAAGCCACCTTCCTTGACTTGATGAACTGTTATGAGACTTGACCACTCTGTTGTGCACATGACATAATTTCATAGTTCACATCCACACATGAATTTACAACAAAGTAGGAAGGATGATGTTTTACAAGGATTTGAAGGTGGAGGAAGGATACAACAAGTGCCTTGCCGCATAATATTGTTTATTAAGGTTAATATATGTATGGAATTACCTGTAAAAGAAATTTTCCAGAAAACCGGTGAATGAGACAATGAATTTTTGAAATCCGGAAGAACTTGTGGAAGTAAAGGCAGGGCTATTTTCTCGCTCTCGCACAGATTCAGGGTTATTGGCATTGGCAAGTTCGCCATTTTGGCAGAGTGATTCGAAAACGGAGTTTGAGTCTTCAGTTTGTGTATCATGTGGTTCTGGAAGCGATCTTGATTCCATTTTATCTCGGGAAATGGACATATTTCAAGAAATGTAAGGTTTCTTTCAGGAACTTAAGCACTTAAACTTTGATTGAACATAATAGGAAGATCACATATTTCACAGATTTAAGATTTCGTTAACACTGCCAAAACTCAAGAATCTTGAGATTACAGAAAGTGCAGCACTTTGATATAATTACATAACCATTAAACTCCTTGTTTCAACTTTAGCGTAATACTTGGGTTAGAGTTACGTTACGGTTTCACATGATAAATTATGCGTGGCATAAAATGTGATTCTTTTTTTCACCAGGTTAGTTTCTTTGGGTGAGCTCAAGTTTTGTTCAAACTTTATTGTGAGCTACTTGATCATTTTAGGAAGTCTTTTCTACAACTAAAACCAAATTCAGATTTCTTTAAACTTAAAGGTTTTAAAACAGCACATTTCATTCCAAAACTGCCATGAGGAGGAGTAATGTAATCCACATAAGATATTAGCTAGTAAACATTTGTTGTCTGCTTAATAGCCTTCAACTTTCGTCTTCATATTGCGATTCTTGTATTATGTTTTCTTGACTCTTATTTCTGCAAGTTGCAGCAGTGCAGGATTAGCGAAGAACAATTCCTGGGAAGGCAAGTCAGTTAATTGTGATAAGGTTAGTTTTGCGAATACATAACACACAATAAAACAAGAACCAGTCCTAGTGTTTATGTGCAGGACAGAATGTGATTCATATCAGATTGAGTATGTGGATTCCTGCGTTTAAGGGGAATCTTGAATTTTATATTGCATAACTATGCATTATGGACTTGACGCCTGACGTGTTGTTATTTTGCTCTTGTTTGTAAAGTTTATGAAGGTTATATTGTGTGGTGTCAGAAAACCACAAGTTTGTGAGTCAGGCTACATATTGGACTGCAATGTACCAAAACATGGAACTGACTGAGGATGCTGGAGAGAAACGGAAACGGATATGTTGAGCTGCATGTAAAAAATTTTATGCATTTAACCTGAAATCATGAACTCCGCGCTCCCCGTCGAGTTAATTCGTATTAGGTTTGCTACAGAATGCATCCATTTTTGTTTTACAGATATCTCACTTAAAACCTATTTTTAATGTATTCCATTACGAATATGTTGGAAATAAACCCATTACGTGCGTGAATGCCAGTTGAACGGATGGCTTTTCGCAATACGTATTCTTCAGGTTTCGGTTAACAAAGGAAAATATTTTAGACTATAACAGAATTTGAGATTTCTTTCACAAATACCGATGGACACAAGTCAAATAACAATATTTTGTGTTGTCTTGTTGAGTGGAAGCCTTTTGCCTTGAAACCTACTCCAATTTATGTCAAAGTTTTCTAACAGTGAATGGAGTTTAATGTAGACAATATTCTTTAATTCATGTGCTTGTTATTGTTTATGTTGTTATTGTTTATGCTTTGTTTAATAGTTGTTTTTTACACTTTATCTATATTACACAAACATAAACAAACTGTATCAATGTATATGGATTGTATTGCATATTGATGAAAACTGTATTCATCATAATGACAGCTGAACTGATTAAAAATTGACTTTGTTTATTAATCTAGTTTGAGAAATTAAATGCGGAACTTGCAAATGTTTTGTGGTTTTCCTGTAAAACTTCTCAAGCAAATCAATCGCCACAAACAATTTACGATGAATGTGTAATCCTAATCCTTCAACCGTGTATTGCGTTATTTAATTGCTTTAATAATTATATCGAGTAGTCGAAAAAGTATCTTTTAGTTTAATACACTTCATTGCAACAAAAATAAAACAAACCAATTTCCAAAAATGTCTGATAAGAAGCAAGTCAGTCTACCCGTTCGGTTCAACAAGGAAAATCTTGTCCGGAGTAGGAAATCCACATGTTATTGATCTTTCCATTCTTCCATATTATACGAGACATTTTATTCCTTTGTTCATTTTCTCTATTTTATTACAGCAAAGTCAATCGTAGGAAGGGGTCAATTTACCATTTCATACATGCTCGGAAAAATTGAACTGAACGGAAATAATATACATCACAACCTGAAACGTCACCACCCACACAAATCTCCACCAGTGCTAATCAAGTCGGTCAACAATAATGATAATGAGCGATGCTTTAAGGCGTTGCGACGAGAAATCAACATCTTGGAGGACTTGAGACCACATCGACACATTCTGAACTTAGTGGGGGCATGTATCACGGAAATCAGAAATCGTGAGTAAACGCCGAAGTTAACAATGAACTTGTCAGTTTACATTCTTTGTAGGAGAACTTTATTTGGTGTTCGAATTTTGTGGGAATGGGAACCTTCTGAAATTTATCCGACATTGCAATCCCAGCTCTGAATTTGAGTTTGACTCCATACGCTCGACAGTGACTCACACTGAGAGGTTATAAAGTTAATTGCAATTAATCATTATCATTATGCAAATGAGTGAAATTCGTTCAACTCATTTCTAACCATGTACAACAATAGGGGACCGGTGCTAACACTGACGAGGTATCGATTACTTCAGTGGTGTTATGAAATTGCGGCTGGAATGTCTTATCTGGCTTCCAAACAAGTAAGAGTTATACATACTTTGAAATAAAATGCTAAAGCTTAATTTGATCATGCAATGCAGTTTTGTTCACTTTCATCTCGTCTATAGATCTGCCATAATGATTTATCTGCACGGAATATTCTTGTAACTAATCAGTGGAATATGAAGATATGTAATTTTGCCCTAGCTCAAAAACAGCAAGGCCAAGTTAACCAGCCACCTCCACATAATTTACTCATGGTAAGAAGAAAAGACCAAATAAAATTATAAAAAATATTCATGCAGAAACAATTTCATTCCAGGATGTACTGCCAATAAAGTGGTCCGCACCAGAAGTTATCCGTCACTTAAAATACTCTGAGAAATCTGATGTTTGGTCCTTTTCCATACTTATGTGGGAAATTTGCTCTTTGGGTGAGGTTCCATATAGAGACTGGATAGTAGATGCAGATTTTTGGAGGACGCTAGCCAAATCTGAGAGACTTGAAAAACCAAGATTTTCAACCGCAGAAATGTAATAGTTAGCAGTGCATTATTTTAACAGCTTTAAATCCTTATTTGACAATTGAATGATATCTTACATGAAGGTGGGCAATCATGACTGGCTGTTGGGAATACTTGCCACAAAATCGCCCCAATTTCTCAAAGGTGTCAAAGTCCCTAAAACACTTGATAAAAATGAAAGAGACAAATGGACGAAATGAAGGGACTGGGACTTTAAACAGGGCTGTGAATATTCACAAGTTAAAAGCCATGTCATCACAAATACAATAAAAAAAGTTAATGATGCCGAGTATTAGGTTGCATTTGAGTATTTGCTAAAATAATGAGCCGTAATATTAGCATCATATTATTCCTATCAAAGGGTTAAAGTGTCAGAACTCACGGCTAGGTTTGACGTGTCATTTTTAATGGCAGCGGCATCCTCTTGAATTTAATGTTCTATCTTATCCTCGTCCTGCTCTTATCCAAATTGTGATTTTTTTCCCACGACATAAAAATTGTTAAAAAATTTCGTAATCCGTTCACACGAACAGTGTCTAAAGTGCCTACAATCACCGACCGACATTGTGATACCCCGATTAGGCTGGGAAAATTGAGATTAGTTAATAATTCCTGTAATGGCTTGCATAAAAATTCGCCAATTACATCCCAAGGATGAGCCCTTACTCCATCAAAAATTCCTTCTTCTTCGTCACAAAGTACTTCGGGAACCGATTGGGATGAACTTATTTGATGAAGATTTATCCCAAGAAGTAAATCAAGTCTCAATCATCGCCATCCTCCAAAACGAAGTTGAAAACGGAGTTGGAGATGATTTCCAAGAAATCATTGGCTGCGTTATGTTGGCTCCTTGTCCAAATTCAGAGGATGCCTTCCAACTGAGACAAATGGCAGTTGCCCCCACATTTCAAGGTCAACAATTAGGAACACAACTGGTCCAATTTGCAGAAGATTACTGCAAATCAATGGGAAAGGGACGAATTTTTCTGAATGGGAGGAAAGTAGCTGTACCCTTTTACAGGAAAATGAATTATAAATTCATTTCGGAATCTGAATTCCTCTTATCTGGAATACCGCACTATGCGATGGAAAAACAATTATGTACTTCCAATCAGTAGTCGTAAAACAATGTCTACTCTCAAGCCAGGGAAAATCCTGAGTTTGCTACTATTGTGAAATTACCAACAAGCAATAAAGTTGAGGAATTATTTCCTAAAAAAACATAAAATATCTTCATTTTCATCTCATGAAAAAAAATCTGCAAATTACCTAATTCTGAGAAAATCCCATTCATCCAATCCTCGCAAAATTTAGAGCACGACATTTGCACCATCTTCCATCATCAGAGGAAATTGCAACTTTTTTACCCACCCGCAGCAAGGAAGCCATCACTTTTCAACCACACCTTTCACACCCCACATGTGATTCCTAAACTTTTTGCAAATTTTGCAATCTTCTTCCAAATCCTTTATTTATCGCCATTTCCAACAATTAGCTACCCACTGGTGTCCGAAGGCAGTTGGTGGATGCACCCTCCACACGTCGGACGAGGAGGCTGATCAAAGCCGGTTCATTTCACTTGAGCTCACATCACACAGACTGCAGTCAGAATTCTCTCACATTTTGACGAGATCCGTTCATTTGTTCCAATTTCCTTGAGTCAAATATAAAAAAAGAGTAAAAGTTTATCCTCCACTATCGTCCTATTTCGTGCTGGTAGTAAAATAGAATAGATAAGCAATAGACAAAGGTCAGCTGAGGTCATCGTCGTCAGTATGAGCGTGGCGGTGGAGGGAATTGATTCGTCGACCACCCACGGTAATGGGGCGACAGAGACGACAACGACGACGGAGGTTGAATTGGAAGGAGAAGGGGAGAAGCATCTGCTGCAAAACAAATGGAAATTTTGGTATTTTGAAAATAACAAGGAAAAAAGCTGGGAGGAGAATTTGCGAGTAGTGTCCGAATTTTGGACGGTGGAAGACTTTTGGTCAATTTTCAACCATATCAAAAATGCTTCCGAGTTGAGACCAGGCTGCTCATACTTTGTTTTCAAGGATGGAATTAAACCCATGTGGGAGGATCCCATTAATCGACCTGGTGGACGGTGGCTCGTCAGCTTTGATAAGCGCTATCGACAACAGTTGGATCATAATTGGTTGGAAGTGGTAAGTTTTGTTTTTTTATTTGGTGATGTTTTAATTTTTGTGCATTAGGTATATACAACAGAAATTGATATTCATTAATTTTGTTGTATTTTTTACAGCTCTTGTGTCTGATTGGAGAAGCATTCGACGATGATGGCGACGATATATGCGGCGTGGTTGTAGATGTTCGGCCAAAACTAGATAAAATCTCCATTTGGACGAGGGATTGCAAAAATAATGACAGTATCCTAAACATTGGGTGAGTAGAAGATCTGCATAATATTTTAAATAATGGTAGATTACGAATGCATATTGTTTATTTAGAAGTGAAAGTATCTCACAAAATTTGGTTAACTAACAAATAATTTATTCATTTTACAGAAAAACAGTCAAAACCCGACTGAACCTTCCCCACAACCAGATGACCTACGAAAGCCACTTGGACACGTCAAATAAAACTTCGTCGTCTGCAAAACACATGCTCACTCTATAACTGGAATATAAATTGCTAAAGTTTACTCAATATCGTAATGATTAATCTTAGTTTATATATATTGTCGTAAGTTAAAGAAACATAACAAGAAAGAATGGAGGCAAATGTTATTTGTACGTTTGTTATTAAATAATAATAATTATAACAACAACATAATTGAATAAAAGTGCTATTTATCATATTATCTGAAATAATCAATATCAAAGTTACGATTCATTTCATTGGATTCCAATGTCTCTTTTTGTTGCTTCTTCATAAATGCTTGTACAAACTACCACTAAAATAATTGTACGCACCGAAAAAGATTTCGTAAATATTCATGACCACGTTCCATACCAGTGCCCTAAATAGAAATTCTATAGAATCCTAATGCCGTGTCTCATTGTCCTAATTAGTTGTGCATTAACTCAATGAGTCTAAAATCGAACTTTAAAAGTTTTTCAACAAACCGAACCTCCACATTATTTTAACATTACTTTATCAATTCCAAGTTATCCGAAATGACAACTTCCTTTAGACCTGATTTCGGCAGAGTAACGTTAATTATTGTGTTTTCCGTTCTGGGAATCTTGGTGATTATGTTTTTCATTGGAGTCGGATTTTTCCTGTTTTGTAGTAGGTACAACAACTTACTTTCATTCATACACAAATATAAAAACAGTTTTATGTCAATTGTAAAGAGAAACACGAAAACATTGTGCAATATAATCAACCACGCATTTCTTAAATCGGTAAAAAAAAATCAAAGAATGCGTCGGGGTCCACACCAATCACAACAAAATATGAATTTAATAACAATTTAATCCATTGTCACCTCTCAAATTGAAAGAAACATTTCTTTTCTCTCACGTATAATTTTGTCAATTTCCTCTTTCCGTTGTAAAATTATTTAACGAGTGAGTCTGCCTACCTCTGTCACAAAATCTTCATCTTTTGTCAGAATCTTGCCGACAAATTTAGTCATTCAATTGACAAATGAATGAATGTGACGCGTCGTGGAGTGTTAGAAAGGAATGCATGTGCTCACACACGATTTATGAAAAATAGTATAAATGCCACTTTTCTGTTTTTAGAGAAGAAGATTACGAAAATTACTCAGACTTGGAAAAAGAATTTCACTTTCCGTCCAAGCCTCATGTCATCACCAAAGTCCAACCAATTCAAGTCTGAGCAATTGTTCTGTGCCCATTGCAAATGTCCCGTTACTAGTTGGCAGTGGCAGGAGATCAGTTCAGGAGGAAGAGTATTATCCAATGACCAACGCCAAGGAGGACGACCACTTCAATTCCCATTTGATGACTCAACATATCAACGAGCACCGGAAATAATTTACGTTTGACAATTTAACATTTTCTGTTTTAAATTGATGTGGTTGAGTTGAGTTGTATTTAGCATTATGGATTTAAGAGTATGTTACACAAGCTTTCAAATATTATGTGAATGAAGCAAATAAGTGCATGCAATATTATAAACTGCGCTGTTTTTTGCAGTATTGTGGTATTTGTTATTTAGTTTGAGAAACTTGCATAGATAATGAGATACGAATTTTTTTTTTGTTAATTTGTATCCTTTTGCGAGATGTCAGGCAGTATCGTTGTGTTTTTCAAGTGGGATCGTTATTCCTTTTGAATTTTAATTTTGAAAAGGTCAATCCGATCAACAAGAATTGAGTAATTACATAATCACTAGGTCCATCGGAGTAAGGGATGGAAATGTTTTACATGTTACACGACATGAAATGAGAATGTGATGAGTGAGAAATTTTGAACTGTGCGGAATGTGGACGCCTACATAACAATTTGTAAAACAATAATTTATAATTATGGATAATTAATGTATTAGCATTAGCAAGCCATAAATGTACACACTCTTCATCAACAAACTCTAAACAATGTCCGGTTTAAAGTTGTTGTTAAGAAAGAATTGATAAAACCATATCTTTTAATGTAGGTCCCTCGGTCCTGTAAATGTCAGTACTTACACAAATGCCATTATCTGAATAATTACAGCGATAATTGTCGGAACGAGCAAACTTTCCTTTTCACTGCGCATTACTAATTATTAAGAAGTGAGTGATTTATGTTGTAATAAATTCATGTGTGCATTTTTCGATTACACCAAACTACACCTATTACATGCTCATCCATTTCTAATAACTTGAACAACTTTTAATAAAGAAACACTTGAGGAAACTGACGACAAAGTCAGTTGAGCGGTTTAAATCACGAATTTTGTGGTTTAGACAGAGAATGTCTGGCTCATTGAGTCCGACTATTTTCTTGATTCTTCACAGCACCTTAGTTTCAAATTAATAGCATTGTCACACTAATATTATTATTCGGTGGAGACCCAATTGTTACGGATTCCTCAATTGATGACTAAATGCTTTGATTGTCGTGTCTTATTCAGTTCCGATGTGGGCGAGTCAGTGGCACTCACTGGTCGCAAGGATGAGTGACATGACATGCTATTATCCCACCCCTTAACTTAATCATGATCTGATTGACATATTCATGCTCTAACAATTGATGAAAATCATTGTAGCCGTAGAACAGAATATAGTTCTAAGCATGCAACCACATTTCCGGCGACTCAGGTTTGAATACTTCATGGTTTTACATGTTGATGACGAATTGAATGGAATCCATGCCGTGGTGACTATTCAATAGTTTACGCATCAAATTGGAACCGTGAACCGATTGACTTTTGAGATGAAACAAAAAAAATCAAAAAAATCACTAACTACAGACCCAAATTACTGATAAGAAGTAATATTTTTTATCACCTCTCACTTTCTGTGTTTANAACAAAAAAAATCAAAAAAATCACTAACTACAGACCCAAATTACTGATAAGAAGTAATATTTTTTATCACCTCTCACTTTCTGTGTTTATTGCAAGTTCCGTTTTTAATGCAAAGTGTGAAACACATCTTCACTTTTTTGCAAAAAAATGCCATCAGTGAAACTGCTGAATAAAATAAATGAACTAATCCATGCATCTACACAACTAATCAATCTACTGCGGACTTGAGTCACCTTCGTAGGAATGCAAGATTAATTCGAATTTATTTATGGATTTAGAATTTTGTTGCATTGTTCTCTCTAACCCAGTGCCCATTAGGATTACAATAACAAATTATCAACGGCCCAGTGTGACCACTTCACCGCTCCCCTTGAGATGGAGAGTCCTCTTCATGTTGGCCCCCATTGTCAAGTGGTAACTTCTTCATTGTTGAAATCACATTGATTGTGTTTTCACTCTTGTTCCCATTCTAATTTGTTTTGGCAAAAATTAGTTGAGTGGGGAACTGGGAATTGAATGACAGCTTCATATGGACATCATGTGTTGAACCGAACCTTGCTAAAATTGATTCTTCTGCTGACTACAATAAATGATTGATGGCCGTTTTGCTGCGGAAGAAAATTATATCATAGATTTGGCCCCTATTAAAACGTAATGATGGCATTGTTAATATTTGACGTTTTGTTCCATTGGGGAAGGTTTTGTGTGTATTGATCAATCAGGGATTTGAGGTGTTTCGTCATGATGGGCAAACATTAATAAAATGCTTTCTCTCCTTAACTTTTCTATTCATCTGCTATAAATTAAGGTTTAAAATCCACCCACGTAAATCTCTAAAACGTCACGTGAAGTATAAATTACCTAGCCACAAGTGTTAGAGCACCTCATGTATGTCACTAATTTAATTGTTGCAACTGTCAATTACTCGCACAAATCCTAATTTCATACATTTTTGGTAACTAAATACAAGGCAATATATGTCAAGCTTTGTGCAAGTGTCCAATACAATTGCATTATCAGTACAAAATCTTCGCCAATTTTGGATAAATTACATAAAAGTAAGATTTAATGACAAAATTACTCCCACTAATGATTGGTTAGCGCAGGTATACTTTACTTTAAAAGGATGAAGCGCATTATGTGCAAATTAAATTAAAACTGAGATTGGATTGAGCAACGTTGGCGAAATTGTCAATTTGTAGAGAATGTAATTTTTGAGACTCGAAGAAATAAGCTTATTGTGAAAAATAGTGGACAATACAAAGGAGGATTTCTGATCAAAGTGGTTGCGATACAAGAAAAATATACATTCATTTCATTTGATGTATGATTGTCTGAGGGTTTTAAACAAAAAATGCCA
>JAAXNX010000245.1:0-37006 GCA_036491905.1 Folsomia manolachei
GCGGGTGGAGAGAGGGAAGGGTCGCAGTTCAAATCCGATCATCTTCGAGGCTCTGGAAATCCGTCATCAATTTCAAATAACATCATGCAATCCTCTAATCCCAATGGTTCAAATGGTGCAACGGGACTTGGTGGTGGGGGTGGTTCATCTTCTGGAGTATTTACTCGAGCATCCCTCCTCAACAATCCGCAGTGCAACATAAGATTCAGTGGTCATACCTTGGATAAGGCTACCAAAGCTAAAGTCACTCTAGAAAACTACTACAGTAACTTGATTGCCCAACACGCCGAACGCCAACAACGCCTCGCACGCCTTGAAGAGAGTATGAAGGGATTGTCGGAAGAACAAAAAGAGCAAAAAAGGAATCAACATAATCAAAGAGAGACCGAATTTTTACGACTAAAACGAGCTCGGTTAGGCGTAGAGGATTTCGAACCACTAAAAGTTATTGGAAGGGGAGCATTTGGAGAGGTGAGACTTGTCCAGAAAAAGGACACGGGTCATGTTTACGCCATGAAAATTCTGAGGAAAGCGGATATGTTGGAAAAGGAACAGGTGGCTCATGTACGGGCAGAGAGGGATATTTTGGTTGAGGCAGATCATCAATGGGGTAAGTGACTTGTTTGGTTTAATCACCCTTCTCTATGCACGTTTCAACTATTAAATTCGGTGAGATATTGATGACTCGTAAAACTGAAGAAGAAAGTGAAATTGAAATTGGAGCAGTGCTCATATGACAATGGATAACCTCACCGATTGAGGTCAACTCCATCACTTGGGTTTCTGCTAATATAGTAATTTTTCACTATTCCAGTTGTCAAGATGTACTACAGTTTCCAAGACGTACAAAATCTCTACTTGATCATGGAATTCCTACCTGGGGGCGACATGATGACCCTTCTCATGAAAAAAGACACGCTAACGGAGGAGTGTACCCAGTTTTATATAGCGGAAACTGCATTAGCCATTCATTCCATTCACCGACTTGGATTTATCCATCGTGATATTAAACCGGATAATTTACTCTTGGATGCCAGGGGTCATATAAAGCTCTCAGACTTTGGACTTTGTACCGGACTTAAAAAGTCTCATCGAACCGAATTCTACCGAGATCTGAGTCAAGCCAAGCCATCTGATTTTGCAGGGAATTGGCAAGTAGATAGTAAAAGGAGGGCAGAAAGTTGGAAGAAAAATCGTAGAGCGTTAGCTTACAGTACGGTTGGAACTCCGGACTACATTGCACCTGAAGTCTTTTTACAAACGGGCTACGGATCAGCGTGCGACTGGTGGAGTTTGGGCGTCATAATGTATGAGATGCTAATAGGTAGGTGTGATGTCACGTTTTACATTTGACCTTGAAACAGAGCTAATTAAGCAATTGCTTTGATGAATACTTAAAGCCAGTTAGTAGCTGGGTCTTACCCTAAATTATGGAGTGGTATTAAATTAGAATTGAAGCGTAGATATGGTGTACAAGGAACTTTGTGCATGGGTTGCATAATTTATCCTTTTTTAGCTTTAATTTTTGCCTTGGACATGGATGAATGAGTTCTTTGTAATTTATGTGGAGCAATATTAATCATAATATTTATATGAGTGAGATTATTAATGGGGTTTATTCTCTTTTTTTTGCAGGATACCCAATTTTCTGGTGAGTAGGACAAAATTATGAATTAAAAGCTTTTTAATCAAGGATTTAATTTGGATATGCAATCAATCCCTTATGTTTTGCATGGGTGGGCAAAATACGACTTGATAATACAAATCACTGCATTAAAACCCAATATAATTTGGGACTGTCTACTTTTGGATGCTTTAAGATACTTTTCCAATCACAAAATACTGGTCCAAAATATTTAAAGGCATTGAAATTTCCAGTTGTCGACTTGGCTGAAAGCAAATTGTTATTATGAGATGACAGAGAAAAATGCATTTTGGAATTGTATTTTACTTTAAAATTATTTTGCCCACCCGCAATATTCCACTGAAGGCTAGTCATTGAGTCATATGATGCAATTATTATAATTGTTTTTAAATATTACTTCCAGTTCGGAGAATCCTCAAGAAACATACCGAAAAGTGATGGCGTGGCGTGACACACTCAGTTTTCCGCCTGAATCCCCAATCTCAGAAGAGGCTAAGCATGCCATTCTCAGGTTTGCTTTGTCATGTCATGTCATTCAATAAATTGAGATTATTAGATTTTCTCAAATTGAGCATGCCTGTTTCCTACTCAGGTTTTGCTGTGAAGCGGATAAACGTTTAGGAAGTCAGCATGGAATTGAAGACATGAAAACGATCCCATTCTTCAAGGGCGTTGATTGGGAGCATATTCGCGAGAGGCCTGGTACGTGGAATAAACTAAATGATTTATTCAATATTTTATCACTTTCATCGCCCAGAATACTCGGAAACTCTGTAACTTTTTTTATTTATTTAGCTGCAATACCTGTCACAGTTAAATCAATTGATGACACTTCGAATTTCGATGATTTCCCGGATGTAGACCTAAAAATTCGTAAGTTTTTTTTTACTTGCTGAATAATCCCTGTATATGAAGTATTAAGTAATATATTTCTTTATGCAATTTAGCTGCACCTTCCAAAGATTCTAAAGACGGGGAGCCGACATATAACGACTGGGTTTTTATCAACTACACATTCAAACGGTTCGAAGGGTAAGTACGGATGTGGCTGAATAACAATTTTCATGTCGCCCATAAATATTTATGGGATTAATAATTTGTATTCATTCATTTTTTAAATTGTTATTCACTCGTCTTATTTTTTTTTTTTTTTGCGTTTAGCCTTACTCAACGAGGACCTATACCTAAGACGAAATAAGAATTGGAACATTGTAGCGCTCTATATATCCTGGATCAACAACCAAAGAATGTTAGGTACTCATTGTTCGATCTTTACCAGTTGGATTATAATTTATCATCACATCATAAAACTAGAAAAAGCAAACACGGAAAACATCACATTTAAATGCAGAGGAAATTGTCTTTTTATTTGTAAATGTAGTAATTTCCATTGCAAACCGGTGGCGTGTGTCAAATCGGCCCTTGCAAAATGAGTCAGTAGTGTATGTGATCTTAAGGCTATTTATTAGTTTAACAACTCCAAATCTGTAGAGCACAGGACTCATTTTGATTTTGGTCATATGAATTAGAGGCTGTGTGTACTTATCGTCGATAAGTAAGTTATCGACGGCAGGAGGAATGGAGTGATGACGCATTTCTTGTCTGATCAGATTACTTCAGGTCGAGACTTTAAGCATTTTTTTAGTTGTGGAGAACCTGCCCTCCTCAAGTTTAATTTCACAAAATGATTTCCTTTCAAGCAGTATTTCGGTAATGGTCAGTTGTATGACGTTGGATTTTATTTAGATTATTTGTTAACACTGAGTCTCGGTCGCTATTAAACTTAGGGTTGTGTTTTTTAGTTAGTTATTAAATTTAATGCTGGACTATGTGAATTAATCAAAAATTGTGTGTGATTCCTATTAACCGCGTTGTAGTGTAGTAATTAATGAAAGAAACAAATGGAAAAAGTAAATGATATAATTTTACCAGCTAATTTGTAACAGGTAACCAAACAGTAAAACAGTAAACATATTTGTCTACACGTGGAATAAATGACCATATGAAACATGATTTATTCTAGTCTTGATTTTATTCTTATCACAATAACTGATCGGTTAAGAAATCACTATAACCACAGGAAACGCAATTATTTAAAGTAAAAAGATGATTTGATCAATAAATAGTCGAGGATCGAGAGAATCGAGAGATAAACCCGATCTGCAGTTTTCGCCAAAAGGTTAAAATCACTAATAAATACTATTCCTTAAAAATATATGAAGGAAATTAAAATATTATTACATGCAGATTTTTTATAGATGTACAAAAATTGCGTTTCCATAATTAATTTACATACGACTAGCTAGCTATATATAAAAAAGATCATGTCAATGTATGTTTTTTCGTTTTTTTCTCAGTCTTTTTAAACTAGAGTCTTCCTCTCCAGAGTTTGCTGATTTTCCAAGAGATGTAAACACACCGAATTTACTTGACTGCAAAGGTTTCGGAAATCGTTGGGTATTGAGACGAAAACACCTAAAAGATATTTATTTTAAATCTTGAAATCAGCTCATGTGTCACATTTTAAGTATGATTTATTACCAGAGTGTTCCTCGGATAGGTATTTACAATATATGTTCAAGATTCCTGTCACATCGTTTGATGAATTCCCAATGAGATCTTTAGGCCAGATATCCCTGATACAAAAAAATTATTATTACTTTTACGAAAGAGAGACAGACAGAGACAGTTTGCTTAGAAGGTCTTTGCTTTGCTCATTAATTGCTCACCGATTTGCTTTGAAAAGTTCAATCGCATTTTCCCATAAATTAGCCAACAGCAGGTCTAAAAGGGATCCTTCCGCTTCACTCAAGCAAAGTTGATTCCCTCGATCTTCTTGGATGACGAGGGTGGAGATGCACTGTAATAAGGCCGCTCTAACTTCTAAAACTTTCCGTGACAAGTCTCGAATCTACAGAGTGAACCAAACAGTTGTATTAAGACACAAAATACCCAGTAAATGCCTTCCTTTATACCTTGGACTTGGGATTGGTAGAGAGGGACTGGACAGCTCTTTGATGACACTCCAAAAGCAGTCGTAGCTGGAACAATGTTCTATACAAAAGTTTGGAGACGTCCGCAATAATTTCGAAGGGATCTGCAGATGCTGCTTCGGCATAAAAGGAAGCAGATTGAGACTCTTCATAGGTTGGAAGTTCTCCTTCCAAGGCCTTCAATTTTACTAAGGGTTTTAAACCAGCTTCCACGCATTCTTGTAAAGTTTCCTTGCGGTCATTTAATGTTTCCAGATGTTCCGATGCTTCCAGTAGGAATATCTTGACTTCTTCCCCTCTTATAACATCTTTGGCACACCATAAATGCCACGCAGCCATGTGTAGGTTGTGTTCACTGGAGAAATCCAAAAGAACAGAAAGGATTTGTGATATTTGTGTAGAACTTTCAAATCCTAATGAAGTTAACAAAGCGGTGATATCTTGGCAGACGTAAATAACTTCACAGAAAGATGTCTGCACCATTTGTGACATGGTTTGAATTGACTCTAACGACTGTAGGGGGCGGACTCCAATAAGGAAACGTTGAAGTATGGATTTCCAGTCTTGAAAATCTTCAATAATTCTGTTTTTCAAGTCACGACCCTCGGACATGGCAGTCATGCTTTCCTCGATGTCAATTTCTCCTTCGTTTTCGTTCAATATTTCAGATGTTATGTTGGCATCAGTGTCATCTCCATCTTCGCCGTCTCCATCCCCATCTCCGTCACCTTCTCTCTCTTCCTCCTCTTCTAACTCATCTTCTTCTTCGATAAGGAGTTGTCCTCCTTGTGGTGACAAATTGCATGGCGTTGTCTCCTCTTCACTCCTAGAATCCAGACTTGTATCGGAAAGTCGTCTGGATCTGGCAGGTGATGAAACTTGAGATCCCAGTTCGATCATTGTTAAAGAATTGGGTTGAGGTGTTGGTGGATCGGATGTTCTTCCTTGAATTGAGGGAGAATTTTCGTTCAACGGTGAAAGACCTAAATCATCCTCATCTGAAGATTCTTCCTGGAGATGAGCATCTTGGAGCTCAATGTCCACAGGCCTTCGCCCAGAGAAATTCCCTTGAGAGTTGTTGACTACTGTGGTAAGATCAGAACTAGTTTGAGAACGGGATCTGCATCGGCCCATTCCTTCATTCTCTGTTTCTCCTTCTGTTTCCGGCTCCGTTCCCAATTCTGACAATGGTCGTCTTCTAACTCCCCAATTGAAGTTGTCACTACTTTCACCATCCACAGACTCCAGTTCGTATTCCAAAAAGTCAAAGTCTCGAAAAACTCTGAAATGTGCATCGCTTGCGGATCCATCATCTATTCGGCTGGCTCCTGATGCGTCGTTAATTGCAACAGAGACCTCTTCAGTTGACGAGGCTACGCTACTCTGTCGTTCCAGAAGTTCCGAACTTTGGCTGAATATTACCGAAGGTGACTTGGGCAAACCAACTCGTTGTCCACAAGCATTCAGAACACTGACCAAGCACTCTCGAACCCTGCTTTGGCATTGCCAAGGTCTCTTCCAGTTGGACTGAATAACCACACCGCCCCCTGAACCCATTTCTCCGACAGAACCCGACCTTTGAGCCAGGTTACCTTGTGCATTTAACAGACCAATACTCAGACGGGCAGTAACTTGATCATCTTTCATTGCGGAGTTTGTTGTAAGATTGACATGTTTCCTTCCAATTATTGGAGTTTGTGAGACATCAAATGTAAATTCCATGGTTCGTCCAGGAAGTTCCTTTTTAAAGCTGAATTCCGACTCGGAAGTAAATGCAACGGAAGATGTTGTACTCACGGAATCCCACGCGGATACCATGGACGATGGGCCAGAGCTTCCGGTGTAGGCTTGAGGGCCTGGAGCGACAAGACTGGAAGATCGTGTGACAACTAATTTCAGAATTTTCAAAGATTCACGCCAATATGGACCCTAAAATTGTAAAATATTACAATATTAAATAATAAAAATCTGCTCAGAATCAATTGGAAATTTAAAATTCTTGCAGATTACGTACATCAAGATGTTTCTCAATAGCTCGTAACAATTCGGTGCTAACAGTGTTCATGGATGTTAAGTCCACATAATTAAAGGAACAATTAATGGCTGTTAGAATGGAAGGTTGCACAGAGGCCGGACCCTTTTCCAAAACATCGAGTAGAAATCCCAACAACAAAGATGCCAAATGGGAGTATGAATCATACAAATATTTTATGACACATTTCGTCCATTGCATGCACTCTTTACTGAATGATCTTCTACTATAAAGAGTCATCACGGTGGAGAGATGTTGCAATGCTTGGGCTCCGCTGTCTCCTTTACTTGCTCCAACCTAGGTCAAAATAATAAAGAAATTAAAAATTGACCATATATTTGTTAATGTTAAATTCAATTACTTCTGCAATAAGTTGCGCAGCCTTAACACACAGCGGAGTAGGATCATCATAATGCAATAAAAGTAGGGGAAGCAATGCAATCACAGATAAAGGAAATCCTGACTCTCCCGATCCATCACCATCGACAAAGTTTACGTCCAGAAAAGGGATGAATCGTAGCAAACCAGTTAAACTCTGTTGGTAAAACATTTGAAGCAATATTAGCTCCAACTCAATTATTAATTTTTTATATGGTGTATTACCTGCTCATATGTATTGGCATTACTGCAACCTTTCAGGATTAGTGGTATTATTCCACCAAAATTATTCCATTGTAGTTGAGACTGGACTCGATCCACTTTATCCCGACATTCAAGCCTCTCCAGGGGAAGTCTATCCATGATTTTTTCCAGTAACCGCAATGCCAGTAGGTATTCATACTCAAAATCAGATTCCAAAAGGGACAAAGCCAACCAAAATATTTGTGGAATGACATCATTATCTTGTTGCAGGGTTCGGTCCATGTTGTCATCTAAAATGTCATTGAGACCACTCAAACTTTGAACGGATCGGGATCTCATTAATTCCGTCCTTTTGGATTCAAGACCAAATGTTCCTGTTCCACTTCGTGGCCGAATTTGGGAGGATGCAAACATGTCATCTTTTGATATTTTACGTTCATCTGAGGCCGGAGTTGTGTCCGAGGAGCTGTTCATGTTACTCCCAGAATCCGGTGGGATAGCTTCGACACAAGCTTCCAAAGTTAGAATCAACTCAGTGACGTATCCCTGCATGTCGTCTCCTGTTTCTGCCACAGTTTCTACCAGTCTTGACAGAATGTCGCATAATATTCTGGATGCCAATGGAACTTTGAGAGCTAGATAATAATAAAGTTAATAAATAAATGTATTTTATATCAATTGTGCAGTCATGGAATCATTAAATCCACATCCTGACAAGAATATTTCTTCATACCTCTAAAAATCTGCAGTGATCTTCCCGCATAGTGGCGAGAAGAGCAAGCCAGTCCTATTTGGAGGGACACTTGTGCCCATTTTCGATCAATGTTTGAGTTTGGAAATGAATTGGAAAGGACGTCAACACTATTTTGTACCAAAGCCAGTAATTGGTTGACACTCCTAATATTCCAGACTCGTGCCGTAATGTCTTCACAATTCCAAAGGGTTTGTCCTTTCTTTTCCGTCAAGAATTTTATGAGAGCAAGCGTTTTTTCTTGAATGGTAAGTGCTCGTTTAACTCCATATTCCGGAGGTTCTGGAATGACTAGAAGTAAATTTATGGGAGTATGTGGACGCTTTGATGGAGTTCTAGGACTGCTTCTGGGACTATGACTAGGACTTTGAAGTATTGGACTAGGACTGGATACTCCTAATGTTTCTACGGTTGGAAGTTTAGAGGAAATTGCGGATGTAACAAATTCTGCTTTGGAATCTGAAATGAAAAAAAAATATTACTTTACTTTATGAGTCTCAAAGTTGATTATTAACCAAAATCCCTTCAAAACCGAAAACAAACTTACCCAAAAAATTGTAGCTCTTCATCGACATATATGGGAATGTTAATCCCAGCTGAGTTTCTTTCGTTTGCTGATTAAGGGATAATTTTGCAATAGCTAAATGATTCCTATGTGCCCCAGAAACTGTTAACAGATTAATAAACATGTTGTAGCTGTGCAAATTAACCAAGGGTCGTAAATGATCCAATCCCAGAAAAGCCATGTGGATCATCAGTGGAAGATACTGGCTGCACCAGTCAATTTTCTTTTCTTTTGTAGAATCCTCAGTTGACACGGTTATAGTAGTTCCTTCATTTATCAACTCGGCGATAAACATCATTGCTAAATTGCAGCGATGAAAAGGAGCAACTTGCTGTGGTGGCAGAAATTCCTTGAGAGGAGCGTAGTATCCCCCATACTCTGGCATTGGGAGGGGTAGCAATTTCAAGTGTTGTTCCACGTTGTCCATGCCCTCTTCACTTTGACTGCGAGCAAAGGATGGATGATTTGGTTCCAGAGTCACACCGATTAATCCAGGTGCAATTGTTTCACTACTTGGACATCTCCTTGTTTCTCTGACATAGGTGTCCTCATCCCTTCCTCGGGACTCGTAAAGAGCTGATCGTGCCCTCTCCCTTTCCGATGAAAATAATTGACTATCCGGCAATGCCGCGGGGCCACTAATTGTTCGAGTCTTTTCCGATCTGAACAAACCTGCGGCTCCACTGTTTGGCAGAAGCAATTAAAAAAGAAAATAATCGTTTTTAACATTCACACTTTAAAATTTCTTATACTTAGAAATTAAAAATCTTGCCTGCTTGAAGATCTTAGATGTGGGGGCTGTTGAAAGACGCTAGATTCCTCAGCAGATCGTCGCTTAGTATGAATAGTTCCTTTTTCCAGTTCAGATGCTAGGATTCTTGGAAACTGTGATCCAACGGAATTATGATTCACCACAACTTGTTGTGCAACCCCAAAAATTATTCCTCCGCCATTATTTTGGGGAGCGACATTGGTATCAGAGTAGCTGGATGTTTTCCGCAGATGAGACAATCTATAGAATGGAGGAGTTTCCGTCTTTTCAACCAGCCAGCTAAGAGACTCTACTGTTTGAAGTTCTGCGATCAAGTCTTCCAATAAACGGACTGGGCGAGCTCTGAATAAATATATCAGAACTCTTTTTGCGTGTGGTAGGATTTCATTTGGAGCTAGACCCGTGACTATTAGTAAGTAGTAGAGGACGACTCGTTGGTTATTTGGAGAAGAACAGCACAAGGTTTGCCAGCACTCTTCAATCTCTCTTTCGTGCTCATCCCCAAACTGCAGGATAAGCAAGTAAAAGCAATAGTTAGTAGTGCTCAAGATATATCATAGAAAATTCAATGATAAGCATGCATACCTTTGCAGTAAGGTACAAAAGATTATTTAAAACCATTTCTGTAGCTTCAGTAGATCCCCAACCCCGTCGAACTAGTCGTGGCCCTCCTTCGTCAATGTTTCTTTTTCCACAAAGGGAACAGGAGGATGAAGAGGAAACGGACTCGCGAAGATTTTCAGAACAAACATCCAATTCAAAACTGGACAATGGAGCAATAGTGCTGGGACTTGGTATGGCAGGTTCAACCAGCTCCATATTATGCAGCCATGGCTGAAGATATCTCAGCAAACTCTGTCGTACATCGGACCTTGCGGACTTCATTCTCCAGGAAATTTCTGAAAAAAATGTTAACATTACAATCTTGTAGTATAGTTAGATAATATTGCTAGCTTACCAGAAAATACGGGCATTGTTAGCTCTGGATGAAGGAAGGAGAGTTGTTTGGAGAGAAAAGTTTGACTTTTGGCATAACTAGATCTGCTCAGCAAAGCATCCAAAGTCCTTGGTGAGTCATCCTTGCTAATATCACTACCCAAGTGGTGCAACTGCTGAAGGGGTAGACCACCGAAAAATCGACGATCCAAAACTTGTAATAATCGAAATGCAGATTGTTGCAACTGTAATTTAGGACATCCGCTGTACAGCAGGGCGCAATTGATAATCGCAACATATCTGTCACAAGGATATTCTCTGGCTGAGAAAAGTGTCGCCATCGCCCGGAAACAGGCATCCGCAATTTGTGAAGTTCCAGTAAAGCACCGAGATACGACCCAGTCCAGCATGGATCCCACATCCGGGTTGAACTCTAACAGCATGATCATCACTTTTTCTCCCAAGTCACTCACTCGGCAGTCTGAAGAAGACAAGAGAAAATCCAGCCAAGGATACAATTGGCTTTCTTCGGATAGCAGACTTTGTTGGAAAACTGGCCCACAAGTGAGTAAACCCGCGGCGGCACGAAGAGCAAAGAATTCTAGTTCTGCCTGTTGAGCGGCTGATGTTCCAGGATAATTAATGGCAACCGTTCCTCCAGTAGAGTGCAACATTGAGATGGAGACTTCTTTTCCTAAAGCAGTCGCATAAGATCCTGCCCAACCAGCGCATAGATGGAAAAGTTGCTTCTTTGTTTCCCTTTTTAACAGGTTTTCTTTCAAGTCTAAATCAAAACTGTCTAAAAGACAATGCAACCCTTTGCAAAAGTTTAATCTCATTTCGAATCCTCCATCCCGATCCGTTTCAGTTTCCAGCCATCCTTTACAAGTTTCGAAGAATTCTTGAAGAGGGATTGGTAAAACGGAGCCACTACTGTCGCCCAGATGGTGTCCTTGGCTGGATGGGGTGTATGAATTGAACAAATTGCTGTTGATTTTCCCAAAGGTTTTCTCTTTTGCAATCATTTCAAAGACGCGGAGAAGTTGGAGGCGCAAATTATCTTTGCGTTTACGACGTCTAACATTTTCTTGTTTTCGATCACTTGCTTCTTTGACGTATGATGCAAGTTCTTCGAACAAGTCTCTAAAAATGAGTAAATTAAGACATTAGTTTTATGGCTGAAGTTGTAAATGAACGCTTGGCAAACTTACTTGACTGCCATGTGGTTAATTTGGCCTAAGGAATGTACAGCCAGGTCTCGAACATCCACCGTATCCAAACGAATTAGTGGTACGACATGCTTATAAAGAGATGAGGGTGTCACAGAGAACAACATTGCAGAGGTCAGGGGTAGCGGACTTTTTCCATCTCTTCCATCCGGAGCTTCGGGAGAGGAGCTCATTCCCATGTCTGGAGAAATACAGCGAAGACTTGTCCCAATATTGGGTGGAACAGTTCTAAATGCAAAGAGTAAATAGTTTCTCCACAGCTTGAAATACAAATTTCTATCAATGGGTGGTTTTCTTGGAGTAGTTGCGCTCCTGAGTAGAGACGCTCTGTTGTCTTGAACAGGAGATGGCTCAAGGTATGAATAAACAGCGTTGATTTTAGGCATGATTATGGACCATGCTTCCAAGACTGCTCTGGGACATTGAGTGGGAACATTTTGATAGTCTAAAAAGTCTTTTAAACACAATGCCCATGGATCATTGGTGATTGAGACGTCGGTGGATAGTGTAATGTTGCTGACAGCGGTCTGTAAAATGCTTAGACTGGAAGAGGATTGTGTTGGGGGATGGTTGACGGATTCTTCTTCTTGAGTGTACCAAGCCTGGAATAAGCCATAAACAAGAAATAAGTATATTCAGTGTCTTGAACAGAAATGGTTAAAAATCGCAACTTATTCCACCCACCTGACAACTTCGATCCGTAATCCATTGAAGATCAAGAGCACTGGATGAAATTGCAGCCGTGATTGCTTGTTTTTCTCCAAGTGGCAAAATATTTGACACTCTTTCACAAGCTGCAGGACAAATTCTATCGAGTATGTCAATCACTGGTGACTCAGTCAGTGAGATAACTTCCGATAGTGCTTTCACTTCCTTTAAAATATGACATCCAATCCGTCTTGTAGAGGATCTAACACTACAAAGCATCAATAGTGCTAATCCTTCGGCTTGGTAGCATATAGCAGAATTTGCTACAGTTCCCGAAGGATTTGAATCCCCGGAAGCTTTTTTAGTTTTGGCATTAGCTCCGCTACCCGAATTTAAAGGAGTGCTGCTAATAATAGCATTTCTCCAAGATGTCAGTAGTTGGACCAGCATTCTCAGGGAATTGTCAAGTTGTTGATGAGCAGTGTCTGGAACTTCTTTGGATGCAAATGCCAAAAATTCTGTAAGGACGTCGTTTCTCCAATCAGAAAAATCAAGCAGTAGACTCTGCAGGCTTTGAAATGCAAGTCCGCGTAGTTCTTCGTCAATATGAAGTGTAAGACGGGCGAGTAAGGAGAGTAACTCGGTCCGGGACATTCCGTCCGGGATTAATCTTGGAATTGCAGCTAATTTTGAAATAGATTTAAAAAAAATTATTGCTCTGTCGACACTACAATGAGATGAAAATCAGTGATGCATTTTTTCAGTAATTTGTTTTTCTTTCTGTAATAATTGTAATAAAAATGGTTACTTACCAACACACGTCCGAAACAAGTCAATTTTGACTTTTCTATCCCCAGTTAATAAATTTTCTTCTTGCTCTTTAACCGTGGTGAGGAGCAGGGGTCGACCACACTGCAGGTCAAGTGCTCGAAGGATATCAGTAAAAACTTTTCTAATCAGAGGATAGTAAGACGCCATTCCAATGCTTCGTGCGGCATCTTCAGTAAGAACCTTGTTTAAGAAAGTTTTCTTAACTCGCAGTAGTGTGTTTCCAGATGGCATAATATTTGCAGAACGAGGCATCGGAGGATCTCCATCTTTTTGTTGGAGAGAGTCTGCCGCAACAAGGAAAGCCCGGAGTCCAATATTCATTCGTTCTGGAGTTAAAATAATTTTGATAGGTCGTCCCACTGACAGCAGCTCAAACACGATTTCCCTCATTGCAAAATCCAATCGTTCTTGTGCAATAAATTGAATGATTTTGACAAAAATGTTTAGTGGTGTATCTCTTGGGACGACTCCTTTGGATCCTTTGGGAAAAAGTGAGTTAACCACACTCAGCAGTCTGGATTGTGTGGCGGAATTGCTTTCACACTTGATTCGAATCATATACGCCCAGAGTAGTCGGTAGAGGCTCTCTAAAAATTGAAGATGAGTGAAATGAATAAATGGATATCATGTCAGCCAGGCAATAAAAAGACGTGTCTTGGCTTACCCAGAGCAACTCGGGACATTTTTGGTTCCCGACTTTTTAGCTGACTTAAACAATTTGCTAAAAAGTAGTGCCAATTGTGAAGGAAAAATGGTTTTTGAGACACGCAGAGGAGGCAGGTTACTAATGGGAAAATTGCGAGACGATGTTTGCTTCTGTATAGTTAAAAGATAATTTTAAAATCGAGTCATAAATTTTGTAGTCTTTATGAACACTGACCTGGTACACATGTCCAAAGTTGGAGCGTAGAGCATTTCAACAAAAGATTTTAGACACGGAACATTTACTTCGTGTTTTACAGTCTGAAATGAAAACACGCCAATTTTAAGGACACTATCTTCAATTCACATACATAGGTGTACAATATATGTACTAATTAATACTCACTGCAGCAACTGGGACTAGAATTTCGACAAACAGGCCAGCCAATGCGTGTTTAATATCCCTTTGCTTGACTTCCAGGAAATACTTGGCACACTCTGTCAGGAATTGGAAAGATGCCTCAAAATCTTCAATCGGAGCCATTTTGATTCGGAAGAATTTCATCCCCATTAAAAGCGATATTATTGATTGGGTAACCAACGAGTTTGCTTCTTTCCCACGAAGCTCGGCCAGCTCACTGAGAAATCTGACTCGTACCGAGGCAAATCTTGCTTGTGCCAATACCCCCAAAACTTCGGCGTACAAATCCGCAATGACTAAACCATTCGCCGCATTAATGCAAGTTCTGTTAAATAAAAAAAAAGTATATACTTGAAAGGGAACATTTTCTTCAATCGTGTCGTCCTCAACAATACGTACCCTTCACGATACTTAAAATGTGCAAAGCAAAGATCTTCTATTTTCCCAATGAGATCATGATGTCCAGGGTGGAATGGGAGCTGTTTTAATATTTCTATCAAAACCAGACACAAAATAAACTCCACCGCCATATCTCTTCTTTCTGCAACTTGTGGGTCTAGCACAATCACGGTATCCTTTTCCAAGGACTCAATCCCAGAGCTTATCGAAGATCCTGTCGCACTCGATACAGAGCCGCTGGACAAAGGTGTGCCTAGCCAGGTTACAGCTTGACGATCATACCAAGAAAATAAAGTCCTTAGAATTGAGGGTAAGCAATGTTCTGCCACAGATCCTAAAGCAGTTAGTAGCTGATCAAACCCTAAATCTTCTCCGCGTTGAAGAGATTTTGGCAGAGATCGTTCCTAAGTAAAAAAAATACAAAATAAAATAATCCAACCATACACTAATTTTAAATCTTTACAAAATGACTTACTGTCGGCTCCGACATGACTAACTCAATCTTTTTCTCGGCTGCGGCTGTAAATTCAGAGAATAATACTCGCATGACAAACTCCCCAGGTCGAATCCTTTGCTCGTGAACGGTGTGAGCAGTAACTGGAAAAATAAACGAGATATAAAATGATAACCCCGTGTCACCCATCAATTGTTGCTGCGTACCAGCCAAGTTGAAAGGTTGCGCCCCATTGTTACCGCTATTGCCCGGTTTCTCGTTGCTTTTATTATCATTATTAGGCCCTGAATTTCGACGTTCCGTGGAATCTTTGGTGGACTGATACTTGGGAGATGAGGAGACTCCATTTGAAGATGAGGTATACGTCGCAGTGACCGACATGTTACTCCCACTTCGAGTTGTGGGAGCCCCATCCGGTTCTGAGCGTTGACCCACGTCTCCACTCTTATCCATTGTGGATATCCACGACGTCTTTAATTCCAATTGTCACTAGATAAAAAAAAACAGTAAATGTCACAACAAGGAACAATCGTTCCTAATCTTATTACGCGTAATAATTATTCCAAAATTATCTCTTAAAAATTGCATTCACTCCAAAGTTCTTCAATTACTGGTTAAGTCGCATTGTTTAAGGATAAAAAACAATTTAAATAAAGTATCTAATAACAAAAGTTGTCTACAACTTAATTCATTTTAAATTCTCTTTAACCCAATTTTGTAATAAGCACAAATTTGAAGCAGTGTTTTAAGTAATTGAATAATTGAAAATATCAGAAATGCTAAATATTATAATAATATTATTAGTTCATTTGTTTACTCACCTGTTCCGATCACCTGTTAATTGTCTTGGTCCTCGTCATTTCCTCCGAATCCAACAAATTGCCAGATAATGACTTCAATAGACCGGAAGTGGGTGTTATTCGTAATTAGGACAACTTTCAATGTATTTCTGTGAGATGTACGTACAATGATTTGTGTTTATTTTGCTTTTGTTTGCTAATCCCCAACTGAGGAGACAGAGAGTTGTCTCAATTTTTACATGGGCTGCAAAACAGTAAATCTCAAAGTAACGGGGACTCAATGATTGAAGTTCAATTTTCATGACAAAAAACGTGGAAAAAAATGAAATGCAATTTCAAACTCTTCTGTGAAAATAGTTAATAAAGATGTTTGATAACCGATAAGATAATCATTGTACAAAGGTATAAGTGATTGGTGTAGTTGCTCACATAGGCAATTCGAATATGGGTTACAGGATACTTGACCTTTTTGGGATAAATGGCTTTTGAGGGATGGATTTCAAGTATTTTCCAGTTTTCATGGCTTTACAGAACGTATAGCCACAGAGATCATTTGGGCCAAGTCATTTCTATTCTCCAACGATTTTTGGGAAATTGAGACGTCGTTTTTGGTGTATTTTTGGTCATTTGCATCGGACAAGGATTTTTCAACGACAACTATTATATGGTATCCATCCTCATACGTTCCAGTCGTCGAATGGCTTCTATTAATTGTAGCCTCTGAAAATTAGAGTACAAGTAATTCAACATGTCTGGAAAAGATTTAAAATCAATCTCTCATCTTGTTTGGGAGATCGGCCACGAAATAAAACTGGCAGAATTATTCTGCATTGAATATAGCTCCAATAAAGCTGTTGTGACTGGTGCCTTAAGGGCAGTTTTTTTTCAGGGGTCACTATTCCGTTAAGAGATATTATAGGATATGATTAAGACTTTTTTCATGAGTCGCGTAATACGAGTCGTATTACCCGACTTGTGTGTAACTTCTATGTTTTACAACTAACTTTGTTTCAATTATATTAATAGACATATTACATTCACCCATGTACAACTGCTATCTCTGCTTCATATCCGATTGGGCAGCTTCTCCAGACCATTCCACAATTGAACTAAAGTAGAACTAAAATTTTATTATAACATTTCTGAAATATTCTGTCCCTGTCGACAAACCGGTCCAAAACTATTATTTTGCATCAAACGCAACTAAACTATCAAGAACTTTACTTTATCAAAAACAAAAAATGGCTGACACACCAGTTGGCGACGTGCTGGAGTGCACAATCTGCCTCGACATTGCGGCGTCTCCAATCCATAACTGTGTCAATGGTCACATCGTCTGTGGAATATGTCGAGACTATATCATAACCTGTGGGATATGTACAGGTCAATTGACAGTTTCAGCCTTGGCTGAACGCGTATCACGACAGGTTGGTTGGTTAGTCAGTCCAAATTATTATTCTAAATTCTCCATCAATTACAGCTCGACTTTAAATCAAAGTGTCCAAACTACGAGTCTGGATGTCGTGGTCAAATACCTTCCACAGACATTATGCAACACATGTACAAGTGCTATTATAGGTAAGGTGGTTTGGATAAGGTTTTTGAAAATTGGTTAAAATTACTTGACTATGAGTCTATGATCGATATCTAGGAATGCGTTGTGTTGCGAGAAGACCAACAAAGTTTGTAATTTTAAGCCTGTCCCCCTTGCAGCATTTGCCGAGCATTTGCAAGAGCAGCATGAGTGTCAGTTTTTTGCAGATTCTTGGTTTTGGACACCACGGAATATTATTGTGGAAAGACAATTCACAAATCAGTTAGCGGGTAGGTTGGGCAAGAATTTGTAAACTTACACCAGTAACTAATTTTGGAACCTTGTCAAATTCATGGCTTATACTTAGATGGATTTTGTTGGCCCCTTGTAATCGCGGCGAGGGGTGGTCGGTCTTATCTAATGCATGGCAGCTTACGCAAGGATGTCGTCTATTTTTGGGTAACTGTTTTATCAAGCAGGCACGTCGCAGAGGGACTAATGTGTGAAGTATCTTTGAAGGCAGGCCCTGAATGCAGAAAGGTATAATATATACTATTACGGGGTGGTGATATATGTCAAGTATTATTTCTTGACTCATTTTATTAGGCCAACTGTTCCTGGACGCTACCAGTATATGCATATCATGATTACCCGAGATTAAAGGATCCTCCCACCCGATTACTGACATCCATTCCGGTACAAATTTTGAAAGAATATTCATCACAGGAGGTGGTGGACGGAATTATAAATTACTCTTTCTCAATGTCTTATCGCATTATCTAGATCTTAGGTCTTATGCAACTTTAAATAAGCTTAAACTTGTAATTAATCATGAAACATGCTGTAAAAGACGTATGTCCTATAATGCTTAAAGTTGTAAATTAACGGAAACACGTTGTAAATAGCTTAACTAAAAGGTTGGTCATATACAACATACGCCAAACTGACTCGCCGAGTGACCGGCACATACATTTACTTGCACATGTAAGTTAGTCCTTGTATAAGAGTAATGATCAATATGAGATTAAACCATATAAATCTTGAACAATAAGGCATTCTTGTGATAAGGGATGACTTACATCTCCCAAGGTGACCATGCAGTCAAGAGATTTTGACAATGGAATTAAAAAGGAGCGAGCTATATATGGAAATCATAGATTGTTGTTGGTAAAGGATGGATGGATGGATCAAGTTTTTAGGATTTCTTCCTCCGATTAGATTATTATGCATAGGATGGCATAAAAGTGTGTGGATTTTTAGGAGATTTTTGCATTATTTTTTCGAAATTTAGTGTTTTTTGAAAAGCTCACTCCGTGTGAGGATGACATTGTTGCTGGAATTTGTGAGGAATAGCGTGTGGCACGCTTTTTCCACGCTGACAGATCCCAAGGAGGGAGGATGTTCGCCTAAATTAAAACTTGAGGTAATTACTAAAATTGAGAGATATTTCAAGACTAATGCATGCGTCTGCATTTTAGGTTCTTGTCACCAGTGTGGGATCAATTTTGGAGTGTAATGGTCTTGCATCGGCATTACAGGATTTTGGGAGTTCGTCATCCCTCAGTTTTAAACAGTTTGAAAACTATTTGGCCAGGTAATCTCAGACTACTAAGCTGGACAGAGTCTGATTTTTTTGGATTTTGACTCGCTAACTGTTTTACTTTGTCTGTTTTCTTTAGAGAAGTTTTTTCCGCAGTTTCCGACTCCCTTGGGAGAACAGAGTTATCTGCGCTGGAAAATCGGATAGATGAAGCTTGTTGGTTAATTAGTAAAACAAAGCTAATGGCAGATTCTGTCAAACGCAACCCCAGACTTAGCTCTGACTCTGTGTTCAAATTATATCGAGTATTTTGCGTGCTTGGGGATCTGGTCATGGATAATGACACGGATAATGCTCAGGTCAGGTCAGGTCTAGTCAGGGTGGTAGAAGTGAATCTATTAAAAATGGGTTTCTGTGACAGGTCCTACTTTGCTGTGAAGAAGCCGAAATTGTGTTTAAGAAATTCTTACCATCTCTTGGAAAGGAGTTCAGTTTGTGTGAGGATTTTGAGGTGAAGGGAAATTGTCTCAAATTCTCAGTCTTGAAGAGGATTAACTAATTTTTAATCTAATTTCCAGTGCCTATTTTCCAATGCTTTGTTTGATTTTCAAAATTTGTTGTCGGTGAGTTTAGGATGGGTTGATTATCAAATATCAATTTTGATGATTTGTCTTTCTGTCTCAGGTCATAGAACTAAAGTTTTTAAAGCACTTTGATATCAAAAGCGTGGGTGATGTGATTAATGAACTTTATGACGAATTTGTGGACGACACCATTAAGAAGGTTGGATTGGATCACTTTAAAAAAACGAGTAATATGAAGTTACCTGAATTGACACATCTAATATTTACTCAGGGCACTTTAATGAAGCGTCGTAACCATTTGGGGACATACCAGGAAAAGATGTTTATTCTAAAGTCGTCCGGTTTGGGGTACTATTACACGGACCCAAAAAAATTGAAGTTTGTTCCATTCGACTCCCAAACACGGATTGAGGAGGCTTCCAGTGGGTTGGAGTCAAATAAGCCAGCAAAATTGCGTCAATTTCGTGTCGTCACTTCTGGGCTTGTCTTAAATCTTGCGACGCTTGACAAAAGGTAGGAATTATGAGCAACGTCAAAGTTTTATATTAACAAAGTTTTTCGCTGTCTAGATATCGAGAACACTGGATAGCATCCCTCCACTTGACATTGTCCCGATTACATTGTCCTGAATCGTATGGACGCTACGTGAAAAATACTCGACGCCTAGAGTGGCATCGGGTTAGGATAAAGCGACAAATTGAAATTGAGAAAACAAAGGAAATGTTGGAAGCCGAGAAAATAGTGAGTGTTTTAATACCCACTACTTATTTTGCGAGACTAAAATTTCCAATGGAAAATTTCCATTACTCTCGCAGGCCCGACAAGCTGCAGAATGCCAAGCAAAGGAGTTAGCTCAACAAAAAGCATTTGAAGAAGAGCAACGCAAAGCCTTGGAAAAAATGCGACTACAACTAGAAAAATTATTGGCTGAAGAAATTCAAGCCAAACAGGATGAAGAACTGGTGCGGAATCTGCAAGCTAAGATTTTAAGTGAAGAATGGGAGAAAAGGGAACAGCTCGAAAAATTACAGTCGGAACAAAGAAAACTTTTGGATAGAGAACGACACAAATCTAAAACTTATTTGCAGAAACAAGTCGAGCTGGAAATGCAACTTGAAGGTGCTCAATTACTAGGGAGTAGTCCACTAAGATTATTTTTATAAAAGTTGCAAATTTTCAGAGGCCCACATGAAGCTCAAAGGATTGGAGAAGGCTCGCGGAGAAATGGATAAGGAGCTGATAACAGCCCGGCTTAAAAATATGGAGAGAAATCGTGAAATCCTTGAGACTCGGGTGAAACTATTTAGTGCACCAATTGTGGAGGATGAGAAGATTCGTAGGGCCCGAAGAAGTGTGTCATTACGGGAACATCGGCCACAAACAGTAGTTAGGTCACCAATCCTTCCCAGGATTGAACATGATGAGGATCCCAAGTACTGAGGAATGTTTTATATATTAAACTCAATTATTTATTTCTATTGTACAGAACAGAAGAAAATACAAAAAAACAACCCGTCCCGTAAGATCTGTAAGTTACTGACTCTCCGGCACAGCTATTAGATTATGGTCTTGTTATCATTATCGATCAATTGGATAACGTCGTGATATAACTAAATATGAAGATACTAAGTCTAATGCGAAATGGTCATAATAGAGGTTTAATCATACAGTAATTTACAGGGCATGCATAGCTTGATTGAGCGAAGAAATAGAAAAATTTACATCAGAACTTGATAAGAATTTGAGCCTAATATTTTTAAATCAAAATTTGTTTTGATATTGTTTTGATTCTAATTTTGCCTGTAAAAGTTCTAACTGTCTACGAGCTTCACATTGTGGAAAGTTTGCCAAATCGTAGTACTGCGGTGCTATACGTAGTAACCATTCGGGTTTTACGTCAGATACGGTTCGTATATAGTTTTTAGTAGTTAGTACAAACTCATTGTAAACGACCCAGTCTGGCTTATGATCTAAACAAGTGGATGGGTGAAGTTGCACGGTTTGATTATCCTTGATCGTCAAATATTGGCCATTCCTTTCCAAGTGGGCAACCTGGAAGAGAAAAAATGAGGGTTAAAAATTGCACTTCATAAATTTTAACATTTGAAGTCATTCCAGACTGATATAATCATACAATATTGTATGATGGTATTTACCATCAAACTACTTGGAGCACTTACTTGCATGAAAAATCCAGCAACCAGTGCTTTCCTGATATTTTGATAGTAATCCTTAGATGTGAATTCCGTTGAACTCCTTTTCAAATTAAATCTATCCATTATCCTTGATAACTGTTGTCTGACATTGTCTGCCGATTTCAAGCTTCTATAATTGATAAAGTTTTCGTAACACCATTGTGGGTCTTCGTGATCTAGATGAAAGTGAGCACCAAAACTTTGAGTAATTGTCTTTCAATATTGTTTATGATAATGGTATTATTGCAGTGATCTTACTTTGCTTAAAGGCGTGAAATACGTTCAAAAGAGTCAGATGATCTCCATCAATATGTGCAAATCTTAATTTTGCGTCATCGGCTGCTTTCTTGGTGTCATTTGGTCGAACAAAACATTGAGGAACTGGAAAAAATTAAATAATTTACTATTATTTCAAGCACGGTATAATAACAAATACGAGTGCTACTTTTGAGCACAGACAAAATGTTTACCTGACAGCATGGCCGTAATGGACAAAATTTCATTGGAGCAATCAAATTCTGTAGATGCAACCAACATTTTGGACAGTTGTGGATCCAGTGGGAACTCGGCCATCATAGCACCCAGTTCTGTTAGATTTCCATCGTCATCAAGTGCAGCCAAGTAATTCAGTAATTCCAAAGCTCTCATTAGAGTTTCAGGGGCTGGCAAAAATTCAGGAAGACGTTAAAATTAAGATGTAAGAGTACGGGGCATATTGAGATAATGATATGCGGGTCTGATTCGACAACAAAAGCATCTTCCTGGATTATTTCTTTGTTAAAATTTTACACTTTTGGTGTCGTTTTAAATATTTATTACAAAATGACCTCCCTCCCAGCCACACCCTCATCCAGTGCATCTTCCATGATGTCACCACCCACCAAGAAGAGGAGGATTGAGAGTGCAGCATCAGTGCAAAAAGGATGCACATTGTTATTAACAGGTATGAGTATTTTATAATATTTATTATGTAATATACAAACTCCTTTCTTTTTTACAGGACTTGCAAAAAGTGGAAAAACTACCCTTTCCAATAAACTGAAGGGAATTTTGGAGTTGAATGGGATTCCAGTTCAACAATTGGATGGAAAAGAGTTGGCCAGAGGGCTATGCAGCCGATTAGAGAAAGGGTCTCCTGACTTTCTCCATCTTGCTAGTGAATGTGCAAAATATTCTAATAAGCAGGGATTCGTCACAATTATCAGCATTGTTGCTCCGTTGAAAGAGGTAATCTGCATGGTTATGACATAATGGTTATAACATGACATTTTTGTGTTGCTTCACAGGAACGAGACAAAGCTAAACAGTCCCACATTAATGATTGTTTGATATTTCTTGAAGTATTTGTCGACAGATCAAGGGATGATTGTGAAGCCGAGACTGGACGTAAGTAACAATAGATTATATTGGATAAATGCCAATGTTTTTTTTTAATATGCACGCTTTTAAATTCTTTCGCATGTCAAAAAACAAAACTAATCCCTCTATGCCTGCAAGTTATTTTATCAGATAAGTGATATACTTTCCTTTATGCAAATTACTAAATATAAAATATTGATTCTTTGTGTTTCTTCCTTGTTTAATATAGGAACGATCACACTGGACAAATCCTATGAGATTCCTACCTCACCTGATGTTCATTTGGATAGGAACAAGAAAAGCGAGGATGAATTGGTTCAAGAATTAGTTGATGCTCTCAAATCTCATGTAACTACATTGCTAATTATAATATGATAATGCAAATGATTGCATAACTGTGTTGCGTTATAGGATGTTATTACGCATCAATTAATCCCTCTCCATCAACAATGCTCTCCACTTCCTCCAACCCCTTCCACTCTATTGGATGAAAGTAGTGAATTGGGTGAAGATGATGAAAGTATGGATATGGATGAAGATGACGTGCCATTCCACAAACCTAAAAAAGGAACCACATTGCTTGCCATATTCGACTATGTGAAGAATGAGATGATTAGAAGAGACATCATTCCCCCAAATATCAAGGACACGGATAACTTTTACAAATCTATGGACAAGTCCACCATTTTCTTTACCCTTATGAATGAGTGGAAAGAATGGTTTGACACACATAAAGGGGAAGAACGATTTTATCCGGTCCAGATCCTCCAACCTCTAAAATCATCCACACCCACTAAAAGTCCCAAGAAGACTCCTCCAAAATCAGCAACAACACACCAATGGTCACAATTTATCCCTATGCAATGGACTGGACAGACAATCAAATTTGACAGTAATCCAAGAAGGCTGGATTGTTTGATTACTAACAAGTGTGAAAAATGTTGGCGTGCAAGCGGTGGCAGGTTACGTTGCAATCAGCATAGTCTAACAATATTAAACCATTTTGCCATACTCCGTGATGACAGTGATGACCAGCTCAAGATTCATGTCACAACACACCACAGAGCTACGCAAAAACCAGACAATTGGACTACTTATTTAACCCAAACAAAGCTAAGAAATAAAATGCTCAACAAACATATGTCAACTAATACTGATGCTGAGTGGACCGAGTTGTTTGGGCTCTCACTTCCGTACTCTGATGCTAATCGACTTCCTTTGATTCATACAGCTCAGGTTAATAATTATGAGTTTTTGCATTATAATGAAAAGTAACATTTTCTCAATCATTTTTAGCTCGCCACCACAATGATAGTTATGTTCCGAAATCAAGAGCGAGTAATTGATCCTTCACTGTATATACAACATCACCAGCTCTTGAATAAGGAAATTCTCATGCAACAAGTCAACCTTCCTGCCCTTGAGGAAACTCTTAAAGAGAATGGGATTTCTTTTAAAACTGGGAAAACTAAATCAAAGAACCCACCATTGAGCTCTCCACTTGTTGACCCTACCACTTTCACTCCTAAACTCCCAAGCATCTATTTGTTGACTAAACCAGACCACACTTTAAAAGTTGGGCTTAAGTATGGGATTCATGCCGGTGGCGGTGCTCACAGTGCCACAAATGAACTGCGGTTAGTATAATAATTATCTTGCATACTGCAGATGATCATAATGACAGCCTAACTGTATATTTTATAATGCAGTGGAGAAGTATCAGCATCCGAGACCCTTTATCAAACACCTTTGACCCCTGACCAATTAGCTATTGTAAATTACATCCCGCCTACTGCACCACCTAACACATGGACCCCTGAACAAACTGCTGAAGACACACGGATGAAGGAAGACTTCAACTGTTCTTCACAACCTAATTGAGGCTGATTGTCGGAGAAAAGAAACAATGGGGATAACAACTTTGATCATAGCTGGAATGAAGAAGGAGTCTCGAAAAGGACATGTGATTGTCCCTTACAATAAGAACTATGAAGGCGTCCTTAACACTGCTGAGCAAGGGGATCGCGAGTTTATGCAGGAAGTATATAAATATGTAACTGGTCATTCTCTGAATATTAATATCACACCTAACAATGATATGACATTCGCTTGTGAATTTTTTAATTAATAATAAACTACGTACCTGGTGGATCCATGAAATCAAAGTGCACCAGATCATCAATTCCAACTTTCTTCAAATTCAGCACAACTGATCCCAAGTTGGAGCGCAAAATTTCAGGATAAGTGTTATCCTGCATCTCATTCTTGAAGGCTTTCTCTGTGTACAATCTGAAACATTTTCCAGGGCGAGTACGACCAGCTCGTCCTGCTCTTTGTTGAGCGGATGCCTTACTTATAGGTGACACCAACAGCGACTCCACTCTTATCCTTGGATTGTACACCTTCTGCTTGGCAAATCCGGGATCAATTACAAAAACAACGCCATCGATAGTCAAGGACGTTTCCGCAATGTTGGTAGACACGACAATCTACACAAATTAGTAAATACATTAGAATAAAGGAGAAAGCAATTGAAATACTGCTAAATTGATGTGTAATATCATACCTTCCTTCCAATTGCACCATTCGCCTTTCTAGGAGGTGCTTGCTCAAAAATCCTTTGTTGCAAATTTGGAGGCAAAGTAGAATACAACGGAATGCATTTGAGGTCACCCACTTCCGGGCCAAGATTATCGATTTCCCGTTTAATTCGTTTACAAGCCTCCTCAATTTCCTCTTGTCCAGTTAGAAACAATAAGACATCTCCCTCTGTTTCCTCGCACATATGAATTTGAATCACGGTACGAATAGCAGCTTCCAGGTAATCTCGTTCAGGCTCCGGCGTGTAAAAAATTTCAACGGGATGTGTCCTTCCCGGAACATTCATTAGCGGAGCGTTATCAAAATATTGCTGAAACTTTCCAGCATCCAGTGTGGCAGACATTACTACCAATTTTAGGTCGGCTCGTTGCTTAATCACCTCCTTAAGGACGCCCATTAATATGTCTGTAGCAAGTGTTCTCTCGTGAGCTTCGTCCAATAAGATTACTTGATAAGATTCCATCATTGGTTCAGACATCCCTTCCCTCAACAACATACCGTCCGTCATGTATCTACACAAATTAATGAAAAATCATCAATTTAAAGACAATTCAAATCCCATTAATGCTTCAACATTAAAAAGAATATTATCCTCACTTTAATACAGTTTTGGAACAAGAACAATCCTCAAATCGAATGCTATACCCCACTTCCTGTCCCAAGCAAACGTCCATTTCCTCCGACACACGTTGGGCCACCGACATAGCCGCCACTCGCCTAGGTTGTGTGCAGGACACTCCCCTTTTCCCAACGGTTTTAGCATATTCCACACACCACTGTGGAATTTGTGTAGTTTTACCAGAACCCGTTTCACCGACCAAAACTACAATTTGATGTTTATGAATGAGCTCCATGAACTTGTCCTTGTACTCCCAGACCGGAAGTTGTGTCCGCTTCTTCAACAATTCGGCATATCTCGGGGTAAACATCATCCCAGTGTAGGGATTAATTTGTAGTTCGCCCACCGGTCGTGACAGAACCAGATCGGGTTCCAATTTCCTACAAAAGAGAAACCGGCGTTTAAATACTTTTGCATATCATACAAACAAAAACTGTTCCCCATTAGCAAAACTATTTTCGCAAAACACTTACGGCTTCTTGGCCACATTATTCGTGTCCGCAACGTCCAGACGAGGTCGGCGACTAGCCATCTTATCTTGTCCTCTTATGCGGTGACCTTCAAATACGATGAATCCTCAAGCGCGACGTTGTTATTCCTTTTAGGAATAATATCCAATTTGTATCCAGTCCAAAGCAATTTTTCCTGTGAAACAAAATCCAAATTAATTCCTGCTTTACGTACATCCGGCCAATTAACAAAATTACGACATTACAATGTAATGTCGTAATTTTGTTAATTGATCAATGTAATGATTACATTTGACATTACGCCAATTTGTAACTTACCTTTTTCAAGAGAAACCCCACCAGATGCAAAAGCTAACGTTGCAACCCAATTTAATGGGTGTTTGGTAGCACTTAATTTTTCTATGAAATTTTTTAAAAACGACAGCCAAATTAAAGCATTGGACACGCTGCTAAAAAATGGTTTGATTGATTAAAAAATGACAAATCTCTCGGCCTCACTCATCGGGATCGTGGAGGTGGTGGAATGAGACGCTGGGATTTTTATGCGCCAAATTCAAATCCCCACGTTCTCCGCAAACCAGGTGGTTACACATTGGTGGGTGGAATTAGCTTCGCACGCGGTTCGGGGGTTCTGTGGAAAATAATAAATTAATCAGGGATTGATTGATTAAACTTAAACGTGTTAAAAAATAGGATTCTTAGACAAAAAATAAAGTATTAAAAATGGCACAGTTTCACGAGATGGGCCTAGACGACCGGCTACTGAAGGTACAAATTTTAAGCTTGTTTTGTTTGTAAGACAATGAATGGTTTGCTAATTGACACTAAATTTGATTCAGGCCGTCGCAAAACTGGGCTGGAAAACACCCACAATGATTCAAGAGCGTGCCATTCCGCTAATCATGGAAGGAAAAGATGTCCTAGCAAGGGCTCGAACGGGTTCCGGTAAAACTGGGGCCTACGCTCTGCCAATCCTTCAGAAATTGTTGGTAATCAAGAATACGGCACGGGAGCAAAAGATTCGTGCCCTGATCCTAGCGCCGAGTAAGGAACTTTGTCATCAAATTCACAAAAATCTTGTGGACCTCACCTCCTCCTGTTCCAAGGATATGAAGGCGGTAGATTTGGCAAGTACTAATTGTTCCACTACACTCGAGTCGCTGATTGGAGAGAAGCCGGATATAATTGTGACCACACCCACGAGAGCACTGGCTCACCTGCAAAAGAAAAAGTTGGAGTTAAAAGACTGCCTGGAATTCCTTGTGGTTGATGAGGCAGACTTAATATTCTCATTTGGATATCAGGAAGATGTCAAGAAATTAATTGGCTTCCTACCAAACTTGTGCCAGTCTATTTTAGCAAGTGCCACGTTATCTGAGGATGTCGTGGAGTTGAAGAAGCTAATCCTACATAATCCCGTAATATTGAAGTTGCAAGAGCCCATGATCCCTTCGTCTTGTCAACTGGCACATTATGTTATTCGGGTGGGTACATGATAATATTGGACAAAATGTGGGGAACTTGGTATTTAATAGCGATGCTTTTGTTTTAGGCGGAGGAAGAAGACAAATACGTCCTGATTTATGCATTGCTAAAGTTAAGACTCGTTCGTGGAAAATCTCTCATTTTTGTGAATACTGTGGACAGATCGTACAAACTCAAATTGTATTTGGAGCAGTTTGGAATCAGTAGTTGTGTCCTAAATTCAGAGCTGCCACAAATGTCTCGATGGCACACGGTCCAGCAGTTTAATCTTGGGCTGTATAACATAATCATTGCTAGTGATGACCGGGTTGTGAATGAAGCCGAGGGTGGAGCTGGAGGCGAGACAGAGGACAAGGACAAGAAACAAGGTGGTGCTGGCGAAAGTAAGAGGCGACGGGACAATGAGTCCGGGGTTTCAAGAGGGATTGATTTTCAACATTTGTCAAATGTCATTAATTTTGACTTTCCTCTGGATTCGACATCTTATTTACATCGGGTTGGACGTACGGCTCGTGGCAATAACCAGGTAATGATGGTTGACGACACATACATTTTCTTAAGTTGAAACCATATAAGGAATGGGATTTGAATTTATATTTGGTTTATTTTTTATGTATTAAGGGCGCAGCGCTCTCATTTGTCAGTTGCAAGGAAACTGAGCTACTAGAAGAGGTAAAGATTAAAGCAAGCTAGCAGACACTGTTCTTAAAGCACTACAATAACACTAAATTTTGCGTCTTATTTATTTAAAGGCCGAAGGAGCTTTGGCAGAACTGAGTGGGGATTCTGACTTGAAAATGAAGCCGTTTAACTTTAAAATGTCAGAGGTGGAAGGTTTCCGATACCGGGCAAAAGATGCGTGGAAAGCTGTCACAAGAATTGCTATACGTGAAGCACGAATAAAAGAAATCAGACTGGAAATGATGACCTCGAAAAAGTTGAAGGTAATTAAGTGGAATTGATTTCATGGTGTCTAGTATAACGTATTTTTTAGTAAGCAGTAATAATTCCAACTTGTTCTAGACTTACTTTGAAGCAAATCCCGCAGAACTAACGGCATTGAGACATGACAAGGCTTTCAAAACGGTAAAACAGCAACCCCACTTGAAAAACGTGCCGGACTACATTGTCCCAAAAACTCTGAAGCACCTCCCCATCAGCAGAGCTGGAGACAGAGCTTTTGTATCCTTAGGATCTGAAAGTAAACGAAAGCGAGGCTCTAAAACTGGAAGCTCTGCCAAGGCAAGTTTCCATCAAGTCAAATTATTTACTAAATACTAAATCTTTTGGTCAATTAATAACTAAATTAAATGAAAAATAATAATTTGAAATTATATTATTGCAGAAGCGGAAAGAAGGTCCTCTTCAATCCATGGAATTTAAGGGATTCAATAACAAAAAGCACAAAAAATCTGCTATGCCAGAGTAACTTGTTTGCAATTAACTTTTACCGTACTGATTTATAAATAGATTGATAACTATTTTGCACCGTTTATTGTCGCGTTTACAAATATGTATTGGGATAAATATAAATGTCACCTTGAAATGTTACATAAACAAAACACTTTTGGTTCACAAGTGCGGTATTAGAGCCACCGTCCCTTGGTTGCATTCCATACCATCCAACTCTAAACGCGGCGACTTGTTGTTCAAAGTAAAATCTTAGAACACAATTCTGCATGTTAGAATCCATCCTACGGTTTATTAGGTACGTAGGCCCTATAAATTTAAAATCAAAGTTTAGTCAGGGATAAAAGATCGCTGATTAACAGAAATCCTTGCCTTCCATATCCACAAAGACTGCACTTCCCGAAAAAGATTGTACTGTCATCACGGGTTTGTTTAATTGTAAGTTCCTAAACACGTACAAAATCTTTAGATTAAGACGACACTATAAAAGAATTAGAGGGCTGGATTTTAGAACCAGTATTACTTACCACTCTATATTGTCATCCTTGCAAATCATAACTGTTCCATCCCACGTGCCGACGGCATAGCTATCCAAATCCAGACCATCATGAGATGCTATGTTACCCGCAACATGAGTTGATATATTTTGGTTTCGCATTCGTGAAGAATTTAAAGCATGACGCTTTATTGAAATGTTTTCAGAGTAGTTTGAGGGTGGATGTTGTAATCTAGGGCAAGAACATAAATAATTAAAACGACTTGCTTGCTTCTAACTTCTTGATAAAGTTACTTACACGGAATGTGCACTTCCTAAAGTTTCTTTTGTCTCTAGCCGGCATCCAACAGAGCCATACATTTCTGAGTTGACAAAGCTTTTAACAACATCATGACTTAGAGAGCATCGGCTCGCGTCCGACATTTCTGTAATGCGAGTCACAGTCCCTCCTCCAGTCCCAATGATAATAGATACCAAACCGGCTTGATAGTGGGGTGCTATTGAACCAATTTGATTTGTTAATTCCCATTTGTTTACTGCTTGAATTTTCCCATCATACGAGGGCAGAGAGGTACAACTGCTCCCTTTTTGACTATCTGAATCAGTAATCTGCAAGATTTTAAGAAAAAATTTTAAACTAAAATATATAATCAAAGTTTGATTATTAAGCTGAAAACTTACAGGTTCCGAGTTCCATTTGTACGTTCTCAAAACCCGATCCGTCAGCCCACACACAAGTTCTATAAGCCCATCATCATCAACATCCGCTAAAAATATGGCTTTAGTATTTGCCACGATCCTCTGAGAGTGAAATTGTTGGATAACTTTGCAATCATTAAATTGTACATTTCCTGTCGGACTAGTGCCACCGATCAGCTCAAAATTGCTCCGGAGTTCCTCCTCCACGTCAAAGATGTGACAATATCCTTCCGTTGTGATGACTATGGTTGAGTTCTTTTTGACGTTTAAAAGGTCCCCGACAGCGACGGCGGAAATGCATCCCAAATCGAAGGCTCGACAGATACATTTATCATGTTTGTAGATAAAAAGTTCTCCATCAGAGGTTCCAACAACTAACTCTGATACCCCGTCGTTATCCACGTCACCAAAGCAGAGGGCTTCTTTTAGTATGCTGCCAGTAAACTTGAGTTCTAAACATTCTACCAAGGACAAAGTTTTCATTTTGACAAGCTCTCACTTTCTGACCTTACTGGACCCCCAAGAACACAACTCATTGAACAAAACACTAATCAATCTATGTCCTTTCAAATAATGGCTGCTCTTCTAAAAGTATTTTGTTTGTCTGAACGGCTAACATAAAGCTATTTGAGATATCCAATCCTTCTCGGAGGCCAGACTATGCAGGTAGCTTTTGACTTGATTAAACCAAGAGCAACAGGTCCAAAAATATTAGAGTCCAAAGAGTGACCGTGATTATCTCCCTCAACCCAACAGTGACCGGGTGGTACTTCGACTTCGTGTTTGAAATAACCTTTCGTCGTGATTACATCACCCTACAAAAAAATATGATAAAGTTAGCAGTTGCCTTAATCTCAGTGTGTCACTATTTTAGTCACTAAATTATATTTTTCTTACGCTCAATCCAATCACCCGTTTGATAAGCCTTTGTTTGGGATCTCGTGGCGAAACCTGAATCACAAGTAAGTAACTTATTCAATCTCTTACTTAGTATTGTTGAATAGATTCCCTTACAATTGCGATGATGTCTCCTCTCTCAATATTTGCGAATGAATTGGTAATTATTGGCCAATTGAATAGAAAAACATAGTCACACTTTCTCCTGGAATAGTTTTGATCCGGGTTTAATAATGGCTGCATAGAGTGCCCCTCAACTTTGGCTACATATCCAAACACCTGTCAAATTGGATTAAAATCAAACATAAATTAATTTGCACATGGTTTGATAACACATTTAAAAAAGTGCCCTTAAAAAGACTCACATCAATAAAGGTCACCCCTACCGGGATCCCTAGTAAAAACGTCTTAATTGCCCACTTGAAGCCACCACTCTGATTTATCATTGAGTCAAATAATTTGGGTTATTTAATTATCCAAATCTTTTTTAATTTAAAACTTTTTAAAAAATCCATCCAAAAATTGGGTTATCTTTTATTTCCCGCCCTCCAAATTCAATTCTGCTTCCAGTTTGGGGACGTTGAGACGATGTTGAACAATGGTTTTTTTTTCGTTAATGTGGTTTTTTAAAAAGCGATTTTTACCGTAAATTTCATAAAAGATGCAAAAATTTGGTTGGGAAAGTTCTTTGGTTTTTTAAAGTAAAACCCAAAATTTGAGAATGATGGTCATAAAGTAGAAATTGGTGTGGGATAGCGTTGCCTTGGGTTACCCCAAATAGTAGAGGCGGCCCAAGGAGGCTCCGTTGTGGGAAGGTGGCGGTAGGGAAGATTACGCTTGGACAGTTGAACCAAGTTTTTTTTGGTTTGGTTCAATTTTTCAGAATTTTGACTTTGACTAAGTTTCCTCAAAATTTGAGGGACATTAAAAATTTAATTGTTAACTTTTCCTAAGGGAATGGAAGGCTAGAGAGTGGTCGGGCTCTGAGACGAGAGTTCTATCCGTTCTGGTTTGTTTGACGGGGAAAACTTTTTAGTTGACAGTTTTGAGCTGAAAAGGAGGAACTAATTTGATTGGAACTTCACCCATAATTAAATAACTCACCCATTGTAGGTAAGCAATACAATTAGTTGATGAGGTATTTGGTCAAATTAATGAATTGTTTTAGTAAAAAAAAGTCTTAATCTCAGAATGAACCGGTGAGAAAGACGGAGAACATGGAACAAATGGAAGATTCAAGTGGTAACGGTAGCGTTGGAGAGGATAACGTGTTATCATCGCCATCCTCCCCGCCACCAGATCAGGGACGAGTTGCACCTAAACTCTTTTTGAAAGCGATGCCCGGAGGAACGTTTCAAAGTTCGCCATGTAGTTCCCTTGGAGGAGCTGGACCGTCTCCGTCCCCAGCACAATCGACTACTCCAAAATCATCTATGGTTCCGAGCACTCCAACTGGTCGACCCATGGCGACATCAACACCAAATCGGAGTGATAAGAATAGCCCGGATTCCCATTCCGGGTATTTGCCGAATTCCAGATTTCTTAATTCTGGAACTCGAAATTTCCTCAAGCCACGTCGAACACTGCCTGATTTAACCCCGATAAGTGCTATGCAACCGGGTCCGGTAGCTTCGACGTCGACACCCACAAGTTCAGGTCCATCGCCACAGCAATCAATTCCAGGAAGGGCGGCAGGATTGTTCAAAAATAGGCCGGGTCCTACTGCCATGAGTTCTTTGAAACAGCAGTTGCAAGAACTTCCAGGAGTCTCGAAAAATTTTAGTATGCAACCTATGCCTTCCACTAGTGGCATGATGGATTCTAACAAGTTTAAATTGACAAATATGGCGAGGAGCATGGCACAAGGAAGCTCTCCTCCGCCGTTGACCATAAGAGGATTACGTCCCTTAATGAAACCTGGCTCAGGTCTCAATCTTCAGCATAAAATGGGTCATCAACCTCATTCAAAACTTCCCAGAAGTCTCCTAAATACTCCATCCCCTCCTCGGATGGTTCCTGGTACTAGCGGAGCTGGAATTTCTAAAGTTCCACCAACCCTCTTGATGGGATCGGCAGGAGGTGTTGTTCGACCTATTAAAATTCCTACGAGTAGAATTATTTCGAATGCTGCACTAGAACGCCAGATTCAACGTGGATTTGAGAGCGCTGCAATGTCTGTGCAACGTCTTGACAAGACTCCGCTGCCTCCTGCACCTGGAACTTCAATTCGTCAGCCTCCAGCATTGAAGCCTGGTAAAGTGGACAATGGTGTGGAAGAGAGGGGTCAAAATGTAAATGAGCCTCCTCAGAAATCTCTTGTGCCCGTCATGCCGGCTCCCAGTGCTCGACCAAGTCAAGAAGTTAACCTTATTGTGCCATCAGGCATTGCAACACCATCCACTTCAATAGCAGCTAGTTTATATCTTCAAGAGGCTGAACCGAAGGAGCGGAAGAATGGGAAACGGAAGAGGGAGGAAGCTCAAGAAGATGGCAACGAAGGGCTCAGCATTCCAGAGGGTGGAGAAGAAAAAGAAGAGTCGAGTCAAGATGACGGGAATGCTAGGAGGACTGGACGGCAACGGAAGCCAACGAAACATTTTATGACGGACTTTATGCCACCGACGCGACGGAAAAAAGATATTCCCGTAGTGGAGGGAGTGTCTGAGCCTGGGCAAAAGAGCTGGACTGGAGAAGGATTAGAGTCAAGTGGAGAGAGGCCTAGTGATCAAACTGGCCGAGGCAGAGGGAGACCCAGAGGAACAGGACGAGGAAGAGGACGTCCTCGTGGATCTACACTCAAAGCGAGACCAGAACGAGAAATTAATTCAGCACTTCCACCAAGTGATACTGAAATGATTGGAGAGTCTCCAAAGGATGGAGTAGATTCTCAACAGTCACCAAATGATGCTGGACTTGTCACAGGAGATGAAGCCTCGCCGAGTCCTTGGAAAGGGTTGGAGATGGAATCACCAGTTTCGACAAGGCCAACTAGTGGAAGGGGTTCCAGAGGAGGTCGGGGTTCTAGAGGTTCCAGAGGTGGTGGCTTTCCTGTGGGAGCCTCAGCTCTTTCGCGAGGGTCACGGAGAGGAGGTCGTGGGCGAGGTTTGTTTTATATATGATTTACTCACTTCAGTTTATGCTCGTTTGTGTACTTTTTATAATTTATGATTATTTTTTACCAAATTGTAAATAGGTTCTCGAGGTGCCCGAGGTGCTGCACGAAATTTAATGCTAGCTAAAAGACGTGCTGACCTGCAGCTCGCCACGGCAGCGGCACAAGAAGCAGTTACTGTTACCCCAAAGCCAGAACCGAATCTTAAAGTATTTGAAGAAGAAACTAGAATGGACGCGGACGAATCAATGACAGTTGATGTTGAGAAGAAACCATCGGAGAAAGTGGTTGAAAATGGTATTAATTATTGTTGGCTGCACGAACTTTTAATATTTTGAAGAGTGAATTTAACAATTATATTTGTATTAGATGCACCACCAACTCCAGTGTCAACACCAGCAAGCAACGTTCTGGATGACGAAGTCAGCAACATGAGCTCAACGAGTTTATCTACCAATACAAGTATTGTGAAGGCGAAGAAATTTTCAAAGGATTTGATTGATGAAAGGTTAGACTCCCAAATGTTGTAAATTAATTGCGAACTACACATCACTTATATTTCTGGAATATTATTTGGATTTTTTTACCCATGGGTTTTATTATAATGTCTGATAATTGCCATTGCAGGAAACCGGTCACTGCAGAAACTCTGTATGAATACAAATGGCCCCCCAGCAACCCGGATGCGGAATATTACTTCCTACAAGAGCAAATAATTGAATTTTTGGGTCATAAATCATTTCGAAGGAAATATCCCGCTTTGCGTCGCCGCTGCGTTGAGATGGAAGAACGAGATTTTCTTCGCGAACAAAAAATAGTATCGGAAACACAATGCGATCTTGGACTCACGGCAGTGAACAGTACTGAAGTTTTGGATATCTTGTACGCGGATTTTCCCACTAAATACGAGGAATATAGAAAGGTTGAGGTGGAGAAGCGAGAAAGAGAACTCACTCATAGTCAAGCCACTTCTACTGCTGCCGCAGTGGCAACCGGCAATGGAAATATCAATACTCGGGATAGATCTGCTGAATTCTTGAGCCGAATCACGAAATCTTGTGCCAAATGGAATGCAGCTTTTAATCGGGAGAGGAAAGAATCTAGGTCGTTTTGCTTTGATTTGCAAACGGGTACAATGAACGTTCCGGCTGGGACGGTGAAAATTTGTACANTGCCAAATGGAATGCAGCTTTTAATCGGGAGAGGAAAGAATCTAGGTCGTTTTGCTTTGATTTGCAAACGGGTACAATGAACGTTCCGGCTGGGACGGTGAAAATTTGTACACAAACAAAACTGGGATATTATCCCGTTGCTGTCTTACCAGGCCAGTTTTCGGATGGATACAAGATGTATGTGTGACAATAACTTAGTTATCTAAATTTAGCACTGCAATGTGTACAATTATCATAAGTTTAATTGTTGTATTCTCTGATTTCAGGTATACTCCAGTGGAGTTGAAATATCTTCCTTTAAACACCGTCATGTATGGGCCCGTCCAGGAGAATAGAATCCTTGAAGATTCAGAGGATGGGGGATCTGATGCATCCAGCTCAACGGATGACTCATCGTAAGTTTCAACCATATTGCGTGACTCCTTCATTATTACATTAAAATGACAATGAAACTCTTATACAGATCTAGTAGTAGCAGTGAGGACGAGGGAAGTGATGCTGAAGCAAACACTGAAAAGCTGATTTCCAAAGCTTTGGCAGCCGTGGATGAAAAAGATTCTCAAGGAATTTGCAAATCATGTAATGGCGACTACTACAAGAACAAGATTGGCCGAACGGAAATGCTCATACATTGTGCTAAATGTGATTCAGCAAGTAAGATCTTGAGAATATATTATAGAAACTGATTTAGTTGTAAAATGGAATTTCATTCATTCAGATCATCCCACCTGCTTGGAACTCACTGTGGATATGGTGCCTTACATTAAAAAGTACGACTGGCAATGTACTGACTGCAAAAATTGTATTGAATGCAATGATCCTGGTAAGCCAATTAATTTAATATGTATTAAAACACATGTAGCTGTGAATGAAAAGTAATTGTTTCTGATTATTTGAAAATTTTAGCGGATGAAGACAAAATGCTTTTCTGCGACTGTTGTGATAGAGGGTATTACAAATCATTTTTAAATCAACTACTATATCATATATGTATGGTTTTATAGAATATATTTCTTTTTACAAGATATCACATTTATTGTGTTGGACTGAGGAAAGTTCCAACTGGCCGGTGGCATTGTTTGACTTGCAGCGTGTGCTATTCTTGTGGAGCCCAAGATCCCTCTCCTGACGAT